>DWDT01002317.1:0-13938 GCA_018245595.1 Microceris scylla | reverse complement strand
GATATTATAGATTTAAAATTGCGGGACGTAGTGCTTGCGGCGGTACTGGCCGGCCGGGGCGGCGGCGGCGTGCCCACGTTCACAGTTTTTCTGTAGTGTATTTAGTATCACCATTGCATCCGTGCGAAGCCGGGGCTGGGTCGCTAGTAGATTATAAAACCCAGGGTCATTGGAAAGTTAAATATTTGCCATTAACAAGTATATTACTTATAACTACTATCCCATCTAAAGATAATATGCAGATTTGTAATTACATTCAATTTATTAGAAATCAATTAATTACATAAAAATGCCCCCCCGTCCTAAAGGTATTATTTTGTTACTACCTAGCTTGTCACATAAAACTCACATCCACTCTGGAGTACCACATATTTGCCACTCGTTTATGTTCCCTTCCATTCCGAAGTCATAAATTTGTCACTACTGAGTTTGTGACATAAAACTCATGTCCATTTTAGTTCACAATTCACTATTTAAAGAAATTAATCAATTAATTTTTAAATTAATTAATTAATTTTTAAATTAATTAATTCTAACTGCAACGCGGTTATATTTATATTTTTTGTACTACATTTCAAGCTCTAATCTACATGGAAAGTGAGCCCACTCAACAGTCAAGGTCGTTTGCAGCTTATGGGTGCTGCAGTCAGGTCAACTACAGAACCGACAAGCGATTAAAGTAGTATAACGTCAATATATAGAAATTGTTTCTACTTCTGGAGTCTCAGCTGGAGTTTCCCGTGTCATAATAGATTTGATACACACATCATCCAGATCAAAAAGTCCATACTTGATCCCGGTCAGATCTCTACCACCTCTAGACAACCTAGTCGCTAAAGCAACACATTTTATTTTGACATTAGTGAGCGTAGATTTTAAAACCACCGACGGCCAACACCTTTCACATTTGACCAATATTGTTATGACATTGTTAAGGTTAACTTAATTTTAATGGTTCCGATTCTGCAATATACTAATGCTTTACATTTGCGATATTTCATATGAGTATATAAGCAATAGTGAAATGTAATAAAGGTTATTCATTCCAAACCAATATAAACAGCTTATTTCGATATTAATTTTAACGGTATTTAATAGATTATTTTAAAAGCTTTTATAATATTATTTTTTAACCGCTTTTATTTGCACCTTATTTATTAATAGTTTATATTTAAAGATTATTTAGCACTTTATTTAAAAAGCTTTTCAATAGCTTATTTTATTAGAATAAAATATAGGCAATATGGTTGTCGGCGGTTATCATATTATTTATTAAATTGTAACATTTGATGTTATTAATACCGCTTGTTACGAAAAATGGCTGCCATTGATTGATATAATATTCGTATTAAAAGTACCGTTGTGGTTTGCGGAAAACGTTAAATTTATAATGATAAATGTATGAGTAAGCTCGTTAAATTCAAAATTGAACGTTAAAATGTTTTTAATAGACGTGTTTCGGCTATAGTAGTTAGAAACTAATTATCTAACTATATTATAACTGTAACCTGTATTAATTTCTTAAATAAAGTTAAACAATGTGCTCGCTTCCTATTCCATGTTAGGACGTATAATATAATTGATGAATCGTGGGGGTGTACTACATTCCTGTGCCTTCACCTCACAAATACAAGCGTGATGTTGTGTTAATCATTATTGTTCTTGCGTCGCAATGTCACTTTTTATTCGCAGTTCGTACTCAAGGTTATTTGATTTTATTTCACTTATTTTTCATTAATTACAAATCCTGCAGGCTTACACAACATTTTGTCACTTGAAATTTTGCATTTCAATTTGGAATGTAAAAATTAATCCGTACTGTTCCATAAATGTACTTAATTACATACTATATTGATGTATTTTTATTTAATTTATTGACATTGATTTCTTTTCATTATACGCGAGTGAAACCGCGAGGCGCAGTAGTAGTTATACATATTTCATTTGTTATGAGATTATTATAATTTCGTCACGTCAGGTCACTCGCAGAGTAGTCAAAGAGCACTCAGTGTCAGATATTTCTATCCTCACAGACCTGATGTCGCTCTACATTCCTCACTCTCATATACGCTTACAGCTTTCGAAGACTTGACTCCCCATCAATATTGGTCAAATAACTTTAGTCTTCCTATGTATCAACGTTCGTATTTGTTATATATCTGTTTCATTTTAGATATTGTACGAATATATATTGCCAACGGTCCTCGCTGTAATATAATAATAATATGAATTATTTTGGTAGGAAATATAACATGATACCGGGCCGTTTATCTGCCGCCTACACGCAGCACATTAGTTTGACCTCCATTTTCGTTTCAGTATGCCATCCACGTATTCGCTGTGCAAAGTTGTCATTCACAATAATAAGCGTAATCCGAGCTAATGTGTGTTACGTAACATGCAATTACGTTGTAACGCGCTCATAGAAAAACCGTGTAACACCCGACTAATGAGTGTCACTGGGCGTGCGCTGAAACGCACTGTGTGAAAACGGCTTAAGAGAAAACGACTATGGAGTTACAATCGGATCGTAGGAATAATGTGATTAGACGTTTGCTTGCCGCCTCAAGGATTTCTTTAAAATAAATTGGGGATGTTTTTATTTCGAACATTTACTTACATTGATTTAAGAAATCTAGCATAAACGTAAATTAATAATTTAAGTAAGATAGTAATTGCAAATAGCACCGAACCCGCACGCTTATTCAAGGCACTAGTGTAAAAGCCTACTTTTCATCTTTCACTAGTAATTTATATGCGTTTTTATGTTTTTAACATGTTTGCCAACCCAAAATTACTTATCTTGTAGAATAAGATCTTAAACTTTGATTCTGAAAGGAGACTCGTGTACAACAGTTTAAGAGACGAGGGGATTGATGATGATGTTTATTTAATGAAATACTGCTTAATCAACTCTCATATCCAGAACGTTTTAATTATGTATGTCTTAAGTGAGGAACATCATCATTATCTCGCTTCTGCCCATTGGTGGACCTAGACCTTTCAAATAGCGTGGCACTGAATTCGATCTTCAGCTCGTTGTACCCAACCACTGCCAGCCATATGGCGTATCATCATCATCAGCCTATATCAGTGCACTGCTGAACATAGGGCTCCCCCAAAAGGGGGTTTATGTCCGTAATCTACAAGTTGGGCATGTGGGTTGATATGGCGGGCGAGATATGGCGTATATCATAATTCTAAATTGAAGGCGTTCTACGTTATGTCTGCCACGTAAGTGGAGTCATCCATAACAAGTCAGTTTTAAAATTACACTGCTGATGAATAGACGAATGTCGAATGTGAGACGAATGAAACGACGAACAGAATTACACTGACGCTGATGCAGATGCGATGACGCGTTATCATTCGATAATAATTCAATGACAAAACTAGATTCTAAAAAGATGAGCGGGCTCGGGCATGCGGTTGCGGTCGCTGCGGCAACAAAAACAAACGCTCTACTATTAGCTGAATAAAGAGGATACTCTTCGTGCCTTGAGTCCCTTTCAGTGTTTATAACTGAGAGCAAGTTATATAGTGTCTCATGTATTTACCCTGTTATGTAGTGTCCCATGTATTACTTCTCATCCCTTTTAGGATAATCGCGCGCACTGAGGAATGTGACATAGATATTGATATGACAGGATAGGTATTTATATATAAAGGAGCGTTATGTATGTTAAAGCTTTTATACCACATGTATTATAATTGGATTAAATTAAAAATTCATTGTTCACAGTCATACTGTCGTTATCAGATACTTAATGGTGTACGGCATAACATTTGTTGAATATAGTTGTAAATGGCTTTCACTCAGTATTATCAAAATGTTAATTACAATTTAAGTTAGCTGTAAATTTTGCAAATAAAATAAAATAAAATAAAATAGTCTTTTCTAAAACTTTGATTTCTATATCTTTGACATAAAAACTTCAATAAAGTTCAAACTTAGAATATTAGTCCGATATAAATGTGTATACGTAACTACGTTGACACACGAGGATGAAATACGGAATATTAAAATAAACTACGCGCTTTCTTGGTTTAATGAATAAGTCGAACATTCTAGCAATCACTCGATGTACAGTCATCATTGCACCTAACAAAAGTGTATATTGAATGATAGAAACGAATTTTAATTTGATAAAACACCTATTGGTAACGAAAGTTTATTTTAAAGCGTCCACATATCAGTTTTAATATGTTCTAGTGGCATTTAGGCGCGAAATATCTGAGCGAAAAAGGCACACGCGATGAGTGAATTGAGTAACCGAGATAGAACGCCAGTGGATCGCACAATAGCTCGTCTAGCACTCTCGAAAGCAGAGGCGTTTCGAAAGGTTACGAACTGCTGACACGTGGAGGTACGGTTTTTATATCAATAGCTCTATAGGCTATCATACGTGACCTGTATACCGCTATGATTGTATTAAGATGTCTTCATAAAAAGTGATTTAATTGTTTTCGGTTTATTATTGATTTCAGTTATGCTACTGGTTTTATTCATATTTTCTCTTTTGTCTACGAATAAGGTAAAAACATAAATTGTTATGCGAGTATAGAATAGTATTATTAAAATATTTTGGTAATAAATGTGTAATTCGTCATTCACGTCCACACATATAAAAAGCTAAGAAAATTATAGGTAGAACTTACAGCCCACGAAGCCTTAGTGGTTTAACCACTGGTAATATTTACATAAGAGTAATGATATTACTGTATGAACTTGTGTGTTTAATATGCATGGCAGTTCGTTATAAACGCTCGAATGAATAGCACGGTGGAATGTTCTAGACTTCGTAGTATAGAGGAAAGATATGCGTGTCCTTCAGCGGGACATCCGTATATCATAAGCAACATTTTTATAGCGGACACCCACATATATTACTCGTGGTGCGATAAGTTTATCAGCAATCCCTCTAACATTTTGGTTATATGTTTTATTACGGCTACCGTCATTTTAATAATATAATATGACAGAAATTGAGTGTTATGTACTAATTTCTGAACTTCTACCTCCTAGTTTAACTTGTAACCCCCTATTGTTATGCAAATACTAACTAAATAAATAAAAGAAAAGACAATATTTGCGTATAAGATGGCGAAGAATATGGATAAACGTAGACGTCAGATCTGACAGGACAGAGAGTAATCCGTCAGGTCTGCAAGGATAGAGATATGTAGCAGTCGATGCTCTCTGACCACTTCGTAAACGGTTTGTCGTGACGAAGTAATTATGGTAATAATACACAATTTGTTACACACTGAAATCGGTCGTGTTGTAAAAATGCCAAAAAAAACAATTTATCGTGTTATGCAGTTTGATCATTTCTGTCTAGATTATTATTGAACTAGAAGATACTTCGGTAAACATTGTAAATTTTGAAATTATATTGAACAGAATATACTGTTTTGGATGTTTGTTATGAAAGAGAAAATTTTCGTTACTATCAAAAATAAATACTTGCAATGCAATTTTCAGGTTCAATCGATTACAAACATCATATATTTTTATAACGAAAAGTACTAGTGACTTAATTACTATAGTTACATCATTTATTTGCATGAAAAGCCTATGAATGCCGATTCCATGGTGGAATGAGATGCTGTGAAACTGATAGCGTGTACACATTACATTCAGTTATAATCATAAATTTCTACCCAAAGGCTGCTATAATAAATTCTAGTCAAAGGCCAATGTCATAAATATGGATGAGTAATTATGTAAATTTAATCTAACTGGAACATTCCGACGGCAAAAATTTAAATTAATATGAGATTGGCGTGACGCTTTGAGCACGATATAAATAGTTACACATTGTTGTACTCCATATGGACAAACCTATGCCCAGCAATGGACTTAGAAGGGTTGATGATGTGATGATGTTATTGCAAATTGCCTACTATTTTCAAAGCACAAGGACTATAAACATATATAGACCTATATATGCAACTGTGGTAAATGAACTACTTCGAGTAGTGTAAGGTTCACGCGTCGATGATAAAGAGATTATTTGAAATCTTTATTTAAAAATCGTTATTTCACAAATGTTTGTACACTAACAAACACGGGACTGTTCTGTTCTTAAAATTTCTCAAGTAGATTAGATCTCAATATCAAAGACAGAGTATTTCTTGGAAGTAAACATGAAAAAACAATGAACAATTCGGTAACATAAAAAGAATACTATTCTTTTCTACGCTTCGATAGAAATAAATTCCATAAAAAAAAATTACAAACTAAAACTTGTTCACTTACCGTTCGACAAGTGGCTGGACATTGTCCAGAAACTCGAAGCCAGCGTGGGTGGTGTATGTGATGCTTTCATGACACGCTATGGAGCCGTGGTCAGCACGCACGTAGTTCTTCAACACCCAGTAATCACCACGTTGCACCGTTAGTGGTAAGAAGTCTTTCTCATTGCACCCCAGCAACGTCCGTAGCCGTGCCAATGTTGCATCAGACAATGCGTTCTCGTCCACTATATCGAGCATCGTCTCATTGGTCACTTCCGGCTCCGACGGCACTACACTCAGTATCTTCTTCTCCAACTCCGCGATTGACGTCGTGCTCGAAGACGTTTTGTTTGTGGTCGCCACCGTCGACGGCGTCTTTTGCGAAGTGAACTCCTCCAAATTCCGGATGCTCGACTCGATTGGACGCGAGTCGGAGTCGTTCCGGACGTCTTCTCTGACGAGGTATCGGTATTCAGCGCTCCTCTCCGAGCCGTCGACGGTGACCCACTCCACGCCTGGCGCGCCGGTGCCGGAGAGTTGCATGGCCGCGTACAGCAGCACGGCGATGTTGATCACTATGCTCACTCTAAATATAAAATTACGTCGGTTCCCCAACATCATTATGTTTTAGGCACTTGCGCTTATGAAACTATAAATTTGTTCGCTATAACGTCCTTCGTCGTCCTCTAGGACGCAGTTTCCGATAGCTTCCTGTACTTGCCAGCATCACAGTTTATTGTGTCATCGGCAGTGTAGTGGAGGTGGGCGCCGTGCTGGCGCCGCGGTCTGCTATTGCCTCTGTAAAAAAAGAAAATAAGAATAAATTTAAAATGCACGTCATACACTGAATACATTATAGTTTAATCCGTAATGGATATACATATATAGTTACATACGATGAAAAACTGTTTACATTTAGAAATGCACGAGTTTGTAAATTCTGGCAAGTAATACTCGTATATACGTAAAGAAACTTAATAAAAAAAATAAGATTATATGGCGAGCATTACAAGTTCGTTTATCGGACAAGAATAAGGGTTCATGACCGAATTTAATCGCTATAAGCTTCGCGTTCTTTGTTATAAGGTAAAAATACATTTCGTTCTACGCTAGTTAGATTTGTAAGAAATCAAATCAAATATGTTTTAGAACAAAAAAAGCTTTCTGAAATTACAATTAACTTTGTAAACTTTATATTGCTCGTATAAAACTCTTTTTACAATTGATAGCCGCAATGTAATCAAATGTGACTCAAAAATAACAAGCAGCTGTTCGAAACCCGTGAGAAACGTTTTCTATCTACTTTACAAATAAACTGAATAATCATTAATTCTGTATAATCTACTCAATCATTGCATTAACCGGATAATCCTCCACATTCTTGGTGCAAATGGATCAATGGAGATAATGCAGATATAACGTCGCTAGCTTATCTAGTAAAAAGTCATTTCTCCATTACAGCTCATCATAAAAATCTTACTTTGTTGCACGCTAAACAACCAATGTTGGAACATACACCTATGTGACACACAAAAAAAAAGTGCATTTGTACACATACGTTTTATATATGATTATATTATTATGCATAGGTTTCATTATTAATTAACTTTCATGTTTTTTCAGAATAGCTCCACTAGCCCTATTTTAAGTCCTTCGTGAACTCGCACTAACCATGGAAAAATTGCCGCGGATACCGTTTCAATCTCAGTTATATTACTTAAAAGAAATAATTGTGAAAAACTTTTAAATGCCTAAACAATGCTGCTTAGTTAAGTTAATTAAAATCGTACTTATATTACAATCAAATACATTAAAATCATTGCATAGTTATCTCAATAAATCAAGCGAAAGCGTGATTGAAGTATTTATACGTTGTAACATTCCCCAATTGTTATGGTCACAACTTCATGCTGCATCAGTACAACGAAGCCCACTCCAGCGCAGTTTTACAAATACCGTGTTAGCAGAGACATAAATGGGTTTCAGCCAATTAGAAACTCACGGCTATCAGCTCACCAGATCGCGCTGATGATATGTGAGGTAGCAGTGTTGTAATTTATCTCTGATACGGCTTATCGCACAGTCTATGTTTGAACATTCCGCCTGAGCTTCTTGGCTAATCCAGTTCGAGGGAGCTGCTTTTGTATTAGCGAAAACGGCGCGCGTGTGTGAAGAGAATGACGACGAGTAGCAATTTCAAGTTAGAATAACTCAATAGTAGGCACCAGACCTGGGACAAAAATTTACATGTACATGATATATTATTTGAATGTTAATTCTCTTGCTATGTGAGTCATTCACCAAGTTGTTAGAATATATAAGGCATTTCTAGACAGAGCCTCTAGTTTATCGGTTATTCCCCTTCGGGTACAAATATATTTTACAAACTGCTGTGGTGCCAGTGCAATGACTGAATACTAGCTTTTTAAATTGCTAAGTCATACTTATATTTAATTCTTAATTGTCAATTTTAATAAGGGATGTTTACATATTTTTAGGTAACAAACTTTAAAACGCAACAAAAACTTATTATTATTATTATATCGTCACGCCAGGTATACGCCGTCTTTACAGGGTAGGCAAAGAACTCAGAGTGCCAAATACATATACCTATATTTATAAACTTGCTGTTTCTTCTGCAAAAGAAAACTGAATTGCAACTTAGTAAGCATGAGATGCTTACAATGTTGCAGTTCTGTAAATAGTAATCCGTGACTTTCTGTTATATTTTATGCGTGGCAATAATCTTTTATCTATTGCCCGATAGAGTTTTATTTATCTATGTCAGAGCATTCCTCGCGGATGTTTCGATTTATCGGCTAATCCCGTTCGCTCGTCGCCATTCGCGTTGCGTGTATGTATGAACACAGACTCCGTGCTTGCAAAATATGTCACGCAGTGTTTCCATGCTCACGGTGTTTCGCGGGTTAAAAGGCGGAATAATAAAAGATCACAGAAAAGATGTAAATTCAGATTACGATATTTTCTCTTGTACAAAAGCTACAATTGACATACGTATAAGTATATTCCAAAGAATTATTACAACAATTCTTGGATCTTGAAAGTGTTTGTCAAAGCTGAACTAAAAATTAGATAACAGATACGTTCCATAACTTTACGCCTGTACTTCCTGAAGGTGGAGGCAGAGCAGCGTAGTACTACCACGTTCCACTTGTTATGTTATCCTTATTACCTGTTACCTGTATAATGAGCCTATAGTAAAGCAGATCAACAAAAAAAAAAACAAAAATGGTCAAAAATAATATCAGACAGGTTCAGACAAGTTGCAAGGTAATATTAGGTTTTAGAGCCTGTGTTACTGGAGAACCGACTCATCTACGAGGACAATTAATATAAAAATCTGAATTTATAACGATACCTGTATGGGCGTTTATTTATATGTGACTCTGTTCAGTCACGACAATAAGAGTTCTAACAAAAATCTTTTATCGTTAATAAACACTAGTTCATTAATTTAGGACGTATATGTAACTGGTGAAACGTGTGAGGGTACTACACTTCTCTGCGTACCCCTTCGGGGATTACGGGTGTGAAATTACATTTTGATGTTACGTTACTAAACATAAGTCTCGTCTGCATGGGCGTAACTGGTAACCCCACAGCGTCTTGTCCTCTTATCCTTACACGGTGCATAACGGGGTATATTTTACACCGCGGTGTATGGATAGGATTTTAAATAACTGGCCAGCGCTCATTGCTACCCGGGTTTTTGTTTAACGCCATTTATATCCACGGGTCTGGCCATGTTTTACAATATTCAACAGTAGTGAAATACTTATAAGATAAATAATGGAAATAATACATAATTATAATAATATTTTGGGACAATTCACATGAGTATCTGATTCTACAACAACCTTCAGAAGAGGTTGTTTTATTGGTCACCAAATGACTGATAAACTACATTTAAATGTATAAATATATTCTTATATATATACTTTGAAAATTGATTGGACCAGAATTTATTTTGGCATAAGCCATTGTTTATAATTATAAGATAAAGTTATTTTTATAATGTATACTGGCGTAGGTAAATCATGATGCCTCAGAGTAACTTTGGTAAAACCCGTTAATAAAGAGACAAACTGATGATGACAACGAATTAAGAAACATTAAAATAAGCTAGTAATAAGTTTATTACATGCTTTCGTTATAAATCTTTAAGTGCTCCTATTAACCGATATAAGAACGGATGTTCTACTTTTATTACAAGAACTGGGCCATCATTCCCTTTAATATCAGCAATAAAGCCTATATTTTTGTTCAACAAGTGCTTTAACACAGCATAATAATAATTATGACAAGGGATGGACTATACAATTTTTGTTCTAAATGTACCGCAGTAAACGTAAACATTATAATATGACAATGAAATAGAAAATTCATTGCTCATACATTTGAATGAAACTTGCCTTTCCATTAACTTGGTTACATGGGTGATAAGTTCTATCAGATATAGATACGCAAGTGGTGATAATGTCCTGTAATGAACATTAGCAAATAAACAAGAACCTGAAGTCTGAAGGTAAATTATCGTGAGAAACCCATTTACACGGACATGCTAATCAAGTGTAGAAATAACATATTCAAGGATGGTATAAAGGATCATTAAATAAGTTTACGGTCATCTCTGCGAGCGATGGAAGCGAAGGGTTGTGTTTTTTATTAGATAAAAAGACTGAATAGTTGCCCTGAGGTTCATTTTAATAGCCGCTGATGAAAAGAATCCTTCGTCATTTACAATTATTATTTATCGAGAGGCAGTTTTTATATCATATATGGTCGCCTCATTAGAACTCTGGCAGTGTACGAACTTTTTACTAGTGTGTGTGTGTGTGTTTTAAATTGACCTGGAAATGATCCCCGTGTCGGGGCAAATGTTATTGTGTTTTTCTAACTTTAAATTCTTAGTAGTAGGTTGAAGTCTGGATCTAAGCGTGGTGTGTGGTAACAGAGTCACACTATTCCATGATGGTATTTATACCACAACTGGTGAATCGTGAGAGTGTACTTACTACACCCTTCTACCTACCCATTAACGTTGAAGTAAGAAGATGTTACCATCGGACCAAAAATTTCATAAAAATGTTTACAGAACTTAGACCAAAGCATCATACCATTATTTACCTAATCTGAATATACCAAGAGTGAGTTCCGAGAGGTAGGTCTATGACGAGGTAGTAACACGTTCTAACAAGACCAAGGCGTATTTCGATGTTACTACTCGTATAATGAATTTCGTAACGAGTCGAGATGTTGCTAACTAATACAATACATTGTTATTAGCATATATATATTCTTTTGTTCAGATCTAATTTAAGGTACCACTGATGCACATCTCTTTATCCAAGTGTTTTATCGTTCCACTGTTGGACACGGTCTCCTCTCAGAATGGGAGGGTTAAGGTCATTGCATGTCTGTAGTCATAATAAAATGAATGCATTTGCCTTTATGAGTTATATAGCAACCAATTAACGGGCATTTAATTATAGAAATTACGACTTACAGAGAAATTTCTCATACGTATTGATGGCTTTATTTAATAATGTCTGAAATCTACTTTTTGTATGGGAAATAAAGAGGAACCCCTACACTGATCTCTGTACGATTCTTTCAAGATATACAATACTAGTTGTATACTGAGATAATAATATGCTAATAGCTAATATACTTTGTAAATATAAGTTTATAATAAACATGATTATTTAATGTCAGTCAAAGTCAGTAGTGTGTATGGCAAAGGCTCACCACCTATTCGGTGGGACGTAAACGTAATTGGTAAAATGTGGGAGTGTACTACACTCGTCTGCCTAACCCCGGGATGACAGGGTGATGTTATATAGTTAAAATAATTTTCTATCTGACCCTAAGAATATACTTATTCTGTTAAGATACAGACTATTTCCTATGTCTAATACTCGAGTTCGCCGAATAACGGAATAACACACATTGAAAGTCAACACCGAACATACGGCACAAAAGACCCATTTGCCCTAATTAGTTTTCAAAAGCCATACACTTTACGGATTAGGTTTAATTATCTAAGTGGTCTCGCTGCCCTGTCCTATGTGTGCATGTGTGTGTCCTGTGTGCAAACAAATACATCTATCTACATGAGGCATATTCAACAGAGAATATCTGAACTGACATTCAGGGCTGGCTATACTTAAAAACCTATCTTCTAGTACTTGAAAAACTTCATGTATTTGATCTATTGTTACATTTGCTACGTGTATTTAGATTATTATTTCAAATAATTCATGTATTTAGACTATTATATCAAAAAACTACGCGTTTTTTATTTGTTTTATTATTTCAGAAACTACGCGTATTTGAATTATTGCTTCAAATACTACATGTACTCGTATGTAGGTAGGTACTTGGATGGTTATTTCAAAATTCACATGTATTTGACCTTATTTAAAATAGTGTGTGCATGTATTTCTATCATTTCCAATAGAACATGTATCTAGATTATCACGTCAAATACCTACATGTTTCGAATTAGCAATATTTCTCTTTCTTGCCAAACAAACCATTGTTCACAGTACAGTGATCTTACGAGTAGATCTGTATGCCGCGAAGTGTTAAATACAAAAAACACAAAATAAAATATAACCACTCCGTACGCCATTTGAAGCTTCACTGATGCAGATCTTAGCCGCCAAAATTACGCGTCTGTCTATCTTTTCACGGTCATTTATATTACTTAGTAACTTGTTGGATCGCGGGAGAGAAGCGATTAAGTCAATCCGTCATATTATATAGCTTTATATTCGCGGTTCTGACACCCAAATTAAATTATAATTTGATATTTTCTAACCAATGATATCCCTTGCTTAAATCTCTTAAAATAAAATTCTTCTTTATACATAATATGTCTTCTTTCCGAGAGCATCATGTGAGTTGTAACGTTACCCATACTAAAGTTTATGCAGTGCAGTTTACCCAGTACAGTTTATACGCACCAGTAAAACCATAATGGAATTATATACCTTAACGAACCTGACTTCATTAGCTCATTGAAAATCTATTGCTTTTCCAAAACAATTTTCAGTTTATGTTTTTATTAACAACGAAGTTCTTTATAACAAATAACGACAATCAAGACCTGTTTCCGTATTGAAGGCTTCATTTGATTTTTTTTTCTACTCAATTGTTTTAGCCTTTCAAGCGTTTATGTTGTTAGCCAGCTATATAATTTGTTCTAAATGTAAAATTTCAAAATTTAGGCTCTTATTGCATAATAATAATGTTTTGCTTTAAGACGATTGTTTTAATACGGTCGACTTAATAATGTACGGGTAATACCAGTTTCAAAATTGAGCCACCCCCTGCAAATAAAATCTAGGTCCACATTTGTTTGTATTCGTAACCATAGCAACCAAGATATAGGGGTGTGAGAGACAGTGTGTACTATGCTAGAGTATATTAATGGTATTACATTATTAAAATCATGAGTAAATTCTTTCAGATAATTCAAATTTTAAGGTTTGTACTAAATTCATTGGTTTGGGTATACCTAATTCATGGTGCCGGGTTCAAGCCCACGGCGCGCACTTCTTTACAAAAAGTGCGTTTTAAATTTAAATATCACTTACTATCATCTTAGAAAAAAAATTCTAAGGTGTGTGAAAGTCTGCCAACCCGCACTTAGCCAGCGTGGCAGACTATGGC
>DWDT01002316.1:0-13939 GCA_018245595.1 Microceris scylla | reverse complement strand
CTGTACAATATTTACGTATATTTCGGTATAATATCTTAATCCGATATGGTCTAGTGGCTAGGATACCTGGCTCTCACCCAGGAGGCTCGGGTTCGATTCGCGGTATCGGAAACTTTTTTTTTTGGTTTTTTATTTTAAAACTCCTTTTTTTTATTATATTTAAAAACGTGTAGCTATATTAATATTGACAATTCATAAATTTTTTATGAAAAATTTTTTTAATGAAGTTTCCTTCTAGTATTTTGTTCGATGACAAAAAATGTTATAAGAAAACTTAGCTAAATTATATCTAATCGGTAACAAGCAACAGTTATTTTGTAGCGCTTAATTTATAAGCATAACACACAATACCGCCCAAAAATCTAATAATAATTCCCGTTCCGATTAAATGATAAACATGTCGAATTTCATCATACATACATACATAGACTTAGGGGTTAACAATGAGCTATTTATTTCCCATTGTAATATCACAATGGATGTAGTCAATAAGACAGAGGCAGATATATGAGATGTGTTCATAGGAGATTAGATGCGGCACGTCATACGTTAAGCGGATTTATTATTAGGGATATTTCACACGCGACACACCGTGGCGTTACAGAAATAAGAACTTTATAAACAAGAACATTAGGCTTAATGTGTAGAACTATATTAAGTTATTTATATAAAATGAATAGGCAGCTTAAGAGGTAAAGTTTAATATTTAGCAAACGCTACCTACGATGCATTAAAAATAAACAATATTAAGCAGCAAGTCAGACATAGAATTTAAAATTATATCATGGTTATATCAAAACAGTGATTAAGCATCGAGCAAGAAAAACGAACAAATAAACCAATTACACACTTAATTTATTGACGTAGATTATACAAAAACAAAAAACAATTTCGAGATCAAAGGAAACCACACAAAACGATTAAATGGCGAGACATAGCTGTTATTTAGTATAAAATTAGTTCACCGCCAGCATCTACAAATTATTATTTGACAAGCGACGTTAACAGTTCAGCAAACAACAATAACGAATGGCTAATTGAAACAGGAAACACAAAAAACAATTTTGAACGCGTATTTTCGGACGGGCCCTCTATTATCCGAATTTAATCCCCTGGATGTTTACGGAGCGGTCAAATTTCGTCTTCAGCGGTCCCTTTGAACGCTCTTGTATTATTTTCATTATGTTCGGGAAGCTTAGAAACCGTGTTATTGTTATTCTATCTTTGAGGTGTGGCAGCAGTTTTTGTTTGCTCTCAACCGTAATTTATTTGGGACCTTCTTGTTTTGCCCGGCGTTACGTATAATCTTCTCTGGCTGTCAAGATGTGCCGCCTGCGATGAATAAAATGAGTTCGCCTACCGAAATCTTTAGAGTATGCATAGGAGTAATATTCGTATCGCTTTGTTGCATCTTAATCTCTGATTTCAATAGCTTAAGACTATTGTTGGGGAATATTGTAATATTTCATGCTCTTGTTCAATTATGAACGCAACAACTGCGGTTTGCAGAACGAGTTACTTTTCTTTGTGTAAAATTGTAGGCAAAATTTCACTTTTAACTTTTATTTATGCCGCCATTTTGTTTTTCCTTTTAAACATTTATCCTTACTGTTATTACTATCACTGTTTTCATGTACAATACAATGGTTTCATATACATATACTAAAGTACGCGTGAATTTCATTAATTTCACAGATGAGACAATTTTCTTATTTTATGTTACTGCTGATATCGTCAAAATTCGGTATAGCATGAAGTAACTAATTAAATGAATCGTTTGCTATCAATAAAGGAAGCGATTCAAATTCCACCTCCACGCCAAGAGATCAATCAGTTTGTTATTTATGTCATCTCTTCCAGCGATTCGCATTACATTCACGTTGCCTGCCGTATGAACGGATGATTGATTTATGCCTTCCGTTTTATACTTCACAATCAACTAGCTGGTGCCCCCGACTCTGTTTGTGCTCATATCATCAAATAAAGGTAATCCCATGACGTGTAAACCAAATTAATATGAACGTCATCATCATCATCAGCCTATCTCAGTCCACAGTCCACTACCACAAATGTATGTGCAATTGCCAAATTGTTTTCATATTATTCAATTGATTATAAACATGGTCCAACGACTAATTCTAAAAAAGTAAATGAGGAAAAAGCATGAAGTATAGATAGGTTAAACAATTTCTATTAAAACTAGTACCTATATAATAATTTTAATAAGAGTCTTTGAATTTGATAATTAACTAATTTCCTGTTTTCGATACAAACTAATAAACATAATATAATCATTTTAAACATAATCTTAATGACATATTTCCATATGTACTTTGTTATGGAAATTTGGTTACACGTTACTTTTATGAAGATATGTTTGCAAGTTGAGTTGTTATGATTTTAGGATTTAAAAGTTTTATAATTGCTTATGAAATAAAGAAACAGCTAGGTACCTAATTAGCTTAATAAATAATCAGGAATTAAAATTTTCCTGAATTAAATTTTCATACAATCATCAACTTAAAGGCTTTTTATTCGACCTATTGTTACTTATACAACCAAATATTTTCAAAGGCAGAAATGTTATACCAGTATATATATTTTGCTCAGATTTTAATATGGTTAAAAAACTTAAAAAGCCCCAAAAATCTGCTTGTCCCCGATAATGACCTAAACAGACAAACAAACAGTCTTTGCTGAATTGAAATTAAATTCTATATAAGGTTTAGCACGAATTGATTAATCGCTGTTAAGAACAGGTGTCAGTTTATACGGAATCAACGTGACTAGAACTAACTGTATATAGTAATATGGCATTAGGCTCACGAAGTTGCTGATCCATTATTTCTAAGGTCAATTATTGTTCATACATAATCGACAGCTGTTTGATTGATTGTGTGAATTCAATGTGTTAAGCGTGTATTATCGACTTCGTACTTGAGTCTTATAATATTACATGTTTTTTTATCACTAAATTCGTTTTCCAGGTATATCCAAGTTTAACGACCTATTCCTTGTGTATTAGGTTTGGCTTACTTCTCTTCAAGTGTTGAAATGCACCACGTTTTCTAGACCAACGCAATTTAGTTATATTAGAAATTGGCGATCTAGAACCGCGATTATAATCTAATAAGATCCGTTTAATGAACGTTTTAGTGTTAATTATTTGTTTTACGATATTTCGATCTTATCGTGGACATTCAACAGAATCCGTTTCAATTTCTGAGAAAGAGAATCGGTATAAACACATCAGTGTTTCTGTAACACCACTCCATGACTTTTCTATTCTTTAACGTCTGACTCGGCGGCTACCGGTTTTTAGCTTCTGATTGACGGCTGTCGGCTTTGCTTACATGCCTACAATATTATCAGCACCGTCACTGTGATCTTTATAACCCACAAATACAGCCGTTTTTGCTTTGATTTGATCGCAAGTTCACGTCTTGATGTCGGCATTCGCTGCGGCGCCGGTCGACATGGCTCGATCTTGAGTATCATCCACTTATTCTAGCTGTTGCGACGTATAAAACGCACCGCGCAATCAATTTTCGACACTATCATTCTTTTAATAGGGATCTCATGATTTGTCTTTATGAATTGCCTGGATATGGTATATTATTCGATTTTAATCATAATCGTAACTTTAACGATCTCTATGCGAGAGCATTTCTAGAACCTTCGTAGATTATTTAACGATTCGTTGCGTTGTAACTATGTGGTTGAGACTATTTGGATTACATTTAACGATACTTCATTAGACAGTATTTTGAGCTCATTGAACTTAAGTAGCTTTGAATATGGGTATTAATTATTACTCCTATTATGATGAGAAGCGTCTGTATATTTTGTGCATATATTAAATTATATCCCTTGCGTTACGATCAGTAGTTTTACGAAGTAATGTTTTATTATCGGGCACAGGTCTTAGCTCTACAACTGAAAGCTGAGAACCAGTTGCGTCATAGTTATACCTAATTTCCAGATTATCAGGAATATAAATTGTGCTTTGAATAAATTGTTTGTTATTTAATAATCACTTATTAGTTATTATCTGATACTTTGTCCTGACTAGATCTTCCTGTTATATTTGTTAATTGTCATTCTGTACTCACATTCATAGTTCACTTATTGTTATGTTAATGGCCTAGTGGTGGCATTTTGTGACATTTAAATGCAATAAACAATCTATCTAGTTTAATGTTTATCTGCGCTTAACTGGGTAGTACATGGAACAATTCATTATCATTCATCAAATATGAAAGATCAGTCGCGGTCTGTTACGAGTCCAAGTAACTAGCGAGTAGATTTATTTATGTTCTTGTATCGAAATATTATTTCAAGTTGTCTAGTAATTGAAGTAAAATTATACAAGATGTTATTTTAGAATAGACAATATTTTTAAATTAATTAATTTAAATTAGGAGAAACATTTAAGACCCTACGTTTGCGAAAACACAACATACACCTATTAAAACATAAATGTAATAATTAAACATAAATAGACACAAACTACACATTTACCAATCACCTGTTTGTCTCTTGAGGACTACAGAAGTAACACCGCACAGATGATTCACTGTAAAGACGTGTAAACAGAATGAATATGTGTGAAGTAGCAGATACATTCGCATAATACCCTAATTTCGCTCACAGCTTGTTAACGAACCACCTGTCTTCATTCCGCCGCGAGCATGTTCATCTACACAACGCCGCGGACGATTTGTCTCCGCCGCTTCTAAACATTCCCCATTGTCTTTGAGTAATTTTGTTAATAAATTCCACCCGTCAAAACCTTGAGTCTTGAGCAATCTCCTTTGTTTATCAATCGAGCTTGATGATTTATTCGTGACTCGTGTCTATCTATACTGAGCTTTAGACTTAAGCGCTGTGGATAATAATAATAATTATGTCTATACCTTTGACCTCATAAAATGTGAAGAGCTGTAAGAACAATAGATCAACCTGAATAGCAAAGTATGCATCTTTAGTGTAGATATAATATGAATGAAGCAATAAAAAATAGGTAATTCGTTTAATTTATAATTCAGAATGGTGAAGGCGTATAATTATTAATTTATTTAAAGCCGAAAGAAGCCGTGCTGTGTGATTCCGAACTCACATGCCTAGTGTAGGGATTACAGGAAAAAATGAGAACCAAACAGGCACATGTTGATGTATAGTTTTTAATAACACTATTAAACAATATTAGACAATCATTATAGCAATATCACTGGTAATGTTGATGAAATTATTATGACAAATCATTTAAACGAGATATTGAAATTGTCTACGCATTAACTATGAACCAAATTAATTTAGAAAACGATATGCTTCCAGTTAATTTAAGCACACTACAAGCAAGCAGAATGGAACGAAGAGAACGAGATACATAGCTAAAACAAACGATGTTAATTATTCATCATTAGGCGATATGGGTCGACTCTGATGTATGGCGGTCGGCGGCCATTTATCATACACGGCTTTGTATCGCTTACTCTCAATTGTCGACTATTGTGAATATATCAAACAATTGTTCTCCATGAGCGAGTGTATCTGGAACTGGCTTAATAGCTTCCCATTTGTCAATCTTAATGGCGCAATGAAAAATGCGAAGTTGTTTCTGAAATTGATGGAACTGTGAAGAGAAATGTGACACGCAATCATGACGATGTGATGGCGTTTTATGGTAATGTTGATACCAACGGGCATGAAATTCGTTTGATGTTAAAGGTTATTGCAACCCGCAGGCTGTAGAGGGCAAAAAAAATTAACAACAATACATTTCGTTGAGACCTGCAAATAGTAAATTGTTCTGAGAAGCAGTTATCGAATGCTTTTTTATTGAATAGGAATACATACATGGTAGATTAATGTCAGGCAATCTTGCGTTTTTGTCTAACTATTCATTAATGAGGTTTCCTTAACAGTATCACTTCTAGTTGTCATTATTGATGAATATTATCGTTATGAACGTCGTATTATTCGTCTTGTTTCACAAGAAAAAAGCTCGCGACGTAATAAATAAGCATTTGCGGGTCGCAGCTGTCAACTTATCTCTCAAATGACGTACGGCTTAACTAGTTTTAATGATTAAAAATTAAAAAAAAAAACCTCGCACAGAATCGCTCGTTATGTTCCCGCATCAAAAACTGTCCGTTTAATTGACAGCTCATAACAACTGACACGACATCGAGATATATTTGAATGTAAAATAAAATTAATTATACAATCAATCAGACGACATGTCACGGCCTAAAGGTGTTGCTTTTCGCGCGGCCAAATGCCAATCAACTTATAAAATGTTCAACGAAGCGGCAACTGCGGCTCAAATGAAACAGCTTAAATAAATCTCTACCGCTCGGCATTTTCAACTTTGACACTGAAATCGTAAAGCTGAGTATTGTTATAGTTTACAACGTTATTTATAATGGTTACATCGTTAATGTTGTCGGTAGTTTAACAACCCGATTTGCCACACTTTAATCGTGCGGTCAATAAGAGTCGGTCGGCTCAAGGCGAGAACGGCTGGAGTCAAAAGGCAAGATTTGCAAGGAGAAATTTTTATGTGCGCTTGTCATTTCACGCGCATTTAACGTTAATTCGCTGGTTTCATATAACTTAAGCCTGTTGTGGTGTAAAAGCAAAGCTATTTCTATGCGAACTAATTTTTTTATATTCTGGTTTGATCAACTTTACTAAACCATCTTTTATTATACTTAAAATTAGATGACGACAACCATTTTTTATTGTACCTTACCTTTAACGTATGTACGACATATGCTAATATTTCTTCACATAAAAAATCATGCAACAGTCGGTTACAATCTCATAATTACTTCTCGGTATGTTTTACGTTCATAACATACTAACCAATTTGAAACAATGGTAAATATCGTTATTATAACGTGACAAGTTCATCACTCTCTTTATCCACGCACGCTGCTTGTGGAAATACCTAACTTTCCTATCAACCAGTATCTGGGAGCGAGATACGTACGAAGGAGACTTAGACCTATCTTTACCAGTAAGTACCTACTCGTAAAGATAGGTCTGTCGCCCTCTTTACCTGTAACTATAAATATGACTAAAAATAGCTACTGTTTAAAGCACAATAATATATTACAGCATATATCTGTAACATAAGTTTTCAGTAGTGGTGAGGAACCCCTAAATCTTTGTCCGTCGTCGTTCTTTATGGTGCACAAGTTAATGTCGGATATAAAATGTGGGCACATGTCGAATTTACGGGATTGAGAAATTAAAAGAACATGTTACAAAGAGTGAGAGATTTATTTTTATGATCGCAACCTTTTAACGACTTCACACACTTTCAAGTTTTGAATTGAACGTTTTAAATAATCGCGGTCCAAATTTTTTTTTTGGCGTTCATTTTCTTTCTTTCTTTTTTCCTTTCAATAAGTACCACAAAACTGACATTTAGCTCGACGAACAAAAATGCCATGTAGTTATGTTAACATTTATATGTATTAAAGATAAACATATCCAATGACTAAATTAATTATAGAGATTTGAAATAAAAGCTTAAAAAACTTTTAGTGTACATTTAAAATATCGATTTTTACGTTTTTGCATCTGATTGAATATTCACATAGAATAAGACTGCTTTGCTTAAATGTTAAATAAGTTTTCTTATTAATAATTCAAGTTGTTAGCATACATAATAAATAAATAATACATTCAACATAACAATAAAAATAAATGGCTAATTTGTGTGCTTTTAGATCTTGTATTAACAGATTTAAATATGAACCCGTTGTAATACATATATAAAAGAAAAAAATGCTCCATACATAGCACATACTTTATAAACATCATTGTAAAATCGGCATACATCAAACGAATGTCGTTTACAGTCATGAGTAAGTTACAACATATTACTCTGACCATGTACTCCCTTCCCACACACCGCTGCTAAGCCTCAGGAACAGGTGGAGCGGAGCAGCTGCAGGTGGAACACGCGAAGTGTTTACAAATTAGACTTCAAAAAACAAAATTAAATCATCAATTTATGAAAATACCTAACGTTAAAAAAATAGAACCACAGTCTATAACAACCGTATCTATCTTTACCAGTAAACAAATTTTGCTTAAAATTAAGTAAGCATAATAAATATTTATTAAGACTAATTTTATTACGAACTGAAACGATTTAAGTAATTATACACTGCATTATTATTAATTTGACAGCGAATTTTAGATAAACAATACTTTAATTAATTATGGATTTAATTATGTACATTTAATTAATTATGGACATTTTTACATTAAACAACATTTTTTGCATTACATTCTAACGTTTTACCGGATCACATGTTACGTATGTGCACATATAAAACATCTATAAAATTACGATTTTAGGCTTTCAGGGGTTGCACATTAATAACATTCAGCCAACTACACTTACACTGAAGTTCAAGACTTGCATATATCCGTAGTAAACAAACCATTTGGCAATCCGATTGATAAAAGGCGTGACTCCATATACAAGAACGGGGAATGTTATATATAACTGTACTTTTTAATCTAACCTGTAAATATAAGATTATTATATAAGATCTTGTGTTTTGGAAGCTATATTTCAGGTATTTAATAATCATGTCATGTCATGGCTTTGAGAAGATTAGAAATTAATGGTTCGGTCCCAAAAAATCATGCCTACATTGATAAAGCCGCTACATAACTTTATTATATTAAAAGTAACAAAAGAAGAAACACCAGGTAAAAGCAGCCTTCGAAACAGAGTAATTCGATTTTTAAAAATAAAAAAAAAACTACATAAATCTATGTTGCTATTAAGACCAACGGCTTTACAAATTTATTAAAGTTTTATGCTTCAAATCACTTTACGAATATCACCTACTGCATAAAATTTACGTATGGAATTGATTTTGTGTACTTCAGACAGTAAATAAATGTGTTTGTATATT
Source organism: Microceris scylla (assembly GCA_018245595.1). Lineage (NCBI taxonomy): Eukaryota > Metazoa > Arthropoda > Insecta > Lepidoptera > Hesperiidae > Microceris > Microceris scylla. Next base: position 4,991 of record DWDT01002316.1, on the reverse strand, counting down.
AAATAATACATAGGTATTATAAATAAGTATCATTATCGTTTTTCGTTATATAATATCAAACTTAAAACTTCATTTATTAAAAAAACAGCATAAAAGTCAGAGTTCATTTTGTTTTTCGTTATTTTCATTCCTACCACTTCAAGGTTGTGCAATATTATTGCATAATATTGGGTATAGAAACTAAACTATATTACTTACTAGAATATTTCGTAAAAACCATTAGTTGGTGCTTAAAAATTTGACAGGTGAAAATTTTACGTACGTAACCCCTCTGTCTACATCTTTAGGATACATATATAAGCGTAACTTTATTTTAAATGCATTTAAAAATATGTAGGCGTGGTGAAGTAACAAAATGGCGTAATCCACGAGAACGGCAAAATAAGATAACTGTCGAAGTCTAAACACACTGACAGACATAAATAGCGCGAAAAAAGTTGTTTTCTTGGCAACGCTACAGAAAACATAGATTAATCACCATTAATTTTTCACAGCTGAGGCGCTGGCTACACCGCAGGCGAGAAGCGAGATGTGAGTTAAACGTTATATTATTCTATACAATATATGTTTATTTTTATAAAAACGAAAATATGTTAAGGTATAGTACAAGAAATTCTATCCCTATGTGCAAGTAGATTTTTTAAATTAATAAGGAACATAACTATATGACAAGGAGTGACAAGTAAAGGAAATGCCGACAATAGGTATATGTATTTTCTCTGGAAGGGTTGTCAATGTTTATCATTATTTAGAGAATTCGGCCTTTAGAATAGCGTGAGTGCATTTGATATTTTATACTAATATCATTTTATTGAAACAAAAAATTGTTTTTTATAATTCGCAGTAAAAAGTTTATTTACTCCTTAAACGTCAATAGTTTAGCTTTTAAACGATGGCTTCGTCGCAACGCTAACTCGTTCTTGTCAGTCGATTAACTGGCCGGTAAAAACAGCCAGTTAACAAGCCGTTTACTAATTGCATCATTTGTAATCTGCTATTAAAAATTTCATAAGCTGCATCCATCAATTAATCACTCGAGGAAAAATCAATATTTATAAAGTTTAACGCGTTGTAGGAAAAAATCCGAAGGCAGTACCCCCACTCGTATTAATTGTAGAATCTATGGAAGAAACGAGTAAAAGTTATTTGGCTGTGAGACTAATCGCAATTATATAGGTATTTAGTAAAAATACCTAATTGATCGTAACTTCACGCCTGTAGTCCCCGAAGAGGTAGGCAGAGGAATGCAGAACACTCCCACGCTTCACCAGTTACGTTAAGTCCCATGGAATAGGTGGTGAGCCTATGTAATAACATAATATTATATAATGCCGTAATATATATATATACTAATATAATAATTTATATCATAATATTAAAATCATAATATATTGCTATAATGCATAATAACACACGGAAATTGCTGGGCCCAGATAATCATATAATGAAACATAACATAATAGCAATAGAATGCAAATAGATCTTGGGTTATCGATAATGGTCACAGAAAAACGTCATTTCGATATTATGTCTGTGGATTCTTAGACTCGTGGTGGATTCACTTGTATACGAATATAATATTTTTTTTTGTGCGACGAGGGACAGTGGAAGTGGTATCTTTGGTGCCGATGGTAGAAACCAAAGTTGAAAAAAAAGAAAGTCTAGAGGTATGTGTAAATCTTAAAGTATGACGTACCACAGAAGTGACACCAATAAATTACTTCACTGCGTCGTTGGTCGAGAGGTTGCAAGCGCGACTGCCGATCGGGAGGTCCTGGGCTTAAATCCCGGGTCGGGTACTATTGGATTCTTCCTATTTAGAATTTCTAGTGGTGACTCTGAGTCTGGATCTGTGCCGGGTGTATGGCAATAGGCTCACTACTTATTTCATGGGAATTAAACGTTACTGGTGAAACGTGGGAGTGTACTACACTCCACTGCCTACCCCTTCGGATATTATAGGCATGAAGTTACGTTTTAGATTACTTAGGGTATTTAATATAAAATGTTGACATTTATAGACATGGTACAGACGAGGAACGTATCGAAATGTTTGTTTTGTTAATATAGTAATGTTTTTATCTTATCACATTGATAAATTGCAACTGTTTTCAAAACCGTTACTGTTCCTTATATTTATTATGATAATTAAGGTCACTGTTCAGCGACTCGTTTATGTTTTTTTACTCCATTACGACCAATTATTGTACAGGAACTTACCTTGTATTTTTGCGAATATAAAACACGAAGTAAAAAATAACTTAAAGCTTCGGAATTAACAATAGCTATTGGTAACTTAACTGTGGGCTAAAATCAGACGAATTTCACATAATTTATTAAATTAAATAGATTAGAGAACAAAATAGTATTTAATTATTATTTTGTCCTTGTACTTTTCTCATTAGTATTTTATTATTTTTATCTAACATTTATTGAAAACTGAAAGTGCAATTAGAGAAAATATAACATTGAAATTCAAGTATTTACCTATTCCCATTTGAAGCACTGTTATCACTCGATCGAAGTTATCAATTCGGGTCAAAAAGTTATTTATATACATATCGAATATACCTACTAGAAAAAATCGTTAATCAAATTGATTAAGAATAATTAATATTTTAAAGGAAATTCTTAATTTGAATCCAGTTCCATTTTTAAATGACCATCAACGATAAGGACGGCATCAGCTGTTTACGAGTTACTGTTATTTATTAAACTGTTTACCGTGACCCCATATCCGAGCTTCGTTCCAGACTTCCATATATAATATCTTATGTACGAAACGAGCTGCTTGATTCAGTGTATTGTTTTTAATGTCAACTTAAGAACAGAATTATATAAACTTGAATAGTCCGTTCGGAGTAGCAGTTGTGGGTAGTGAACTTTAATAAGCATTTATAAGTTGTTTTTGTATAATTTGCAATTATAATTTCTGTTGACACATAATGAAGTAACAGTTAATGAAACCGCAGTAGATTATTTTTTAATTTTTTTCAGAGTATAATAACTAATTCATGTACTATGTACCTACATACGTTTACACATGTAAATATCATCATCATCAGTCTGTTTCTGTCCACTGGGCTTTCTAATAGCACGTCACTGAGCACGTTCAGCTCTTTGTATCCAACAATTTCCAATTCCTGCCACCATCGTCACTGCTCTTAGCTGGGGAGCGCCCTATGCTACGTCGGCATGGTCTAGAGTCCAGAATCATTTTCGCGACAGATGTGGCTATCCTACTGCAACTTTAAGTTGCAATTTTTGGATTATATCGATAACTTTGGTTCTCTGTGGGATCGCTTCGTTTCGGATCAGATCCTGCAGAGAGCTTCCGAGTCCTCTCCATAGCCCGTTGTTGGATTAAATTGGTGGACCAGTCGCACTGAGCGAGACCACATCTCGACTCTGTATGTCGTACAGGGGAGAACATGAACACATATGCTAGACGTACATAGTATATAGAAAGTAACAGACATGTTAATCATAATAGTCATTTTTTAAAATCGATTTTATAGCTTAAAAAAAATCAAAGTCGAATCAAAATCGATTTTATAGCAATAAAAAAGTGGGGCCTTGACATTTACAGTTGGGATTAGGTGCTATTTAGCCTGTTTATAACTACGTATTTACGTACATTTAAACTGTATATATGAACCCATTTGAAAATATGTAAAATACTTGGTAGATATTTTACAAATGTATCGATAAATGACGTACCTAAGACCATTGCCTCAGGGGGACCACGTAAAGACAATCCAAGCGCGCGCGGAATATCATACATGAGTTGTCTCATATAAGAAGTTTTAATGTTTTTGGTCTATTTCAGAATGTCCAGCGATTATAAGTAGGAAGGAGTGGGATGCTGTTAAGCCGGAGCACGTACAGTATTTGACCACGCCGGTAGACTTGGTCATCATACAGCATACTGTCACTCGGTCATGCTCGGATGAGAAAAGCTGCACAGAAATTGTGAGAGATCTACAAAAAACTCACATTGAAAAATCGTTCCTGTGGGATATATCAGAGTCGTAAGTTGTATTTTTGTACGGAAATTGCGCTGCTAATCAATGAGGTTTCTGCTTTCTGGGGTCTCATTTATCAACTTCTAAACAGAGACTCTCCAGGTGCAGCAAAGTTCCCGCTTGATAGTAGAAATAGAATGGGTAGAATTCAAAGCTAAAGCATTCACTCATAAAATTGCAAAAGTAACCCATAGATATTTGGAGCTCAATGCAACAGAATAACTTCTATGAATATTTTCACATTAAGTATTTTATATGAAATTCTAAAAACAATATTATTTGAGTGACTATAGAATACAGTTAGGTATTCAGTCGGTAATGTCATTTAAAAGTCTCGTCATTTATTAATAAGAGTTTTAAAAGCAGATACATACATATTTGCGTTAACAATAAAATATATAAGAGCGTTATGTATCATAGCACATAAATTATATTAAGCGTTCTTGGAAGTTCCATAAATTGAACGACATCACCCGCATCAATAATAATTAATAATTGCGCAAAAGAGAATTAATAGTTAATGTTGTGGAGAATAATAAACATATTACTATAAGGCGTATGCTTGAACATCTTCGCATATTAATCTAATTTGCATATATGAGTTAATGTGACTTGACTGTCTCGTTGCTCGAGTGGTAGCACACGCTATTACCGAGCGAAAGGTCCTGGGTTCGAGCCCCGAATCAGATACTTGGGTTTTTCTAACTTGAAATTTCTAGTAGTGGCTTGGAATCTGCATTTGTGTCCAATGTGTGGCGATATGCTCACTCCCTATTCCACAACAGGACGTAAATGTAACTGGTGAGAAGTGGGAGTATTTTACATAATTTTGCCTATCTCTTCGGAGATTAGAAGCAAGATGTTACCTGTGATATTACGTTACAACATTTTATATACATTTACGCAACTTCACGCCTGTAATCCCCGAAGAGGTAGGCAGAGGAATGCAGAACACTCCCGCGTTTC
>DWDT01002315.1:0-13939 GCA_018245595.1 Microceris scylla | reverse complement strand
TATTTTAAAATGATTTCTGTGTAGCTTTAACCATTAAGGTTGCACACGCGACGGAAGCTTAAAAAATGGAGTAACTCTCTCCCGTTTTCCCAACATTTCCCTTCACTGCTCTGCTCCTATTGATTGTAGCATGATGAAAAGTATACTATAACCAGGTCAGGAGTATGAAAAATAATTGTAACAAGTTTCGTTAAAATCCGTCGAGTAGTTTTTGTTTCTATAACGGTTATACAGACAGACAAAATTGACCTCTCTACAGATTTATTATAAGTATAGTAGATAGATAGATAGATTTATTTATTGTAATGTAATGTACAAATAAAATTAACTTTGCACTACAATATTATACAACAATGAATATTATCAACTGATGATTTATAAGGAAATAAAGATTTACTGGCGTCAGATACAAAATTTTATAACCTTTATATTCAATAGTTTGAAACGTGAAAGTCCTGTCCGATTTTTAACGGTTTTAAAACTTAGAAAATATGCAAAAATATAATGTAATTAAAATTATTTCGTGTAATAAGCAAAAATGTTAGTTTCTAAAGACAGTCAATATCTATATCTGTGTATTAGCTGTACCCGGCGCGCGTTGCTACGCCAACATACAAATACGTATGTATATATATACCAATTTTCATAATAATCGGATCAGTAATTTTTGAGTTCATTGATGACATACAGACAAACATTCATTTTTATATATTACGATTATACTATGTAGTTTGTTTCCGCACTACTTCATTCATATTAACAATGACGCAGCATGGATTTCTTTACGCTTCTGTATATAAAGTGAGTGCAATAACAAAAAAGGCTATTACGTTTGTACATTCGGCTGTTTAGATTGTAAAGTGGCAGTGCTGAGGCTTGTTCAACAAATTTTAACCCAAGTCACGCGCCACGTGCGCGGACGACGTGGGGAGATGCCGTTTAGCTGCAACATGTTGCAGTAAGATATAGAGCAATTTACACCTCTCAAGAAAAGTACGGTTTGTCTTTTAAGATATGAAAAACTATAATATTTACATGGATGTAATTAAGCTCACCAGTTAGCAAAACCAGTCTGCTGACTGAACCTGAAACTGAAACGGAAGCTGATTATTAAAACTTTCGTTTACTTTATTTCGATTAGCTACCTTTCTAGGATGAGTAGGCGTACCGCTATCAAATCTTAGGTTCTTAGATCTGGATCGATATTTCTGTTTTTTGTTTTTGATTTGTTTATCACAGCAATGAAACTCAACTTGAAATTTAGCGATGGTCGCAGAATTCATTGAAAGACAAAAAGTGTATACTCGATCTCCAACCCGCATGCCCAGCGTTGAGATTACGGGCATAAACCCCCTTTTAGGGGAGGCCTATGCCCAGCAGTGGACTGAGACAGGCTGAGGATGATGATGATGTATACTCGTAGGTATAGGTATATTGCCCTTTATTCCCCAAGTGCAAAATCGTAGGTAATATTATAATATAAGCCACTGTCGTCAACTTATTTATCGGGGTTATATATTTAATCTGCAAAACGGTGTACATATTTTAACACTTAAACTCTCGGAAAACTCACTAAATTTGATAAGGTATGAGAAAACAGTAGTTACTTAGAGCATAATGTATTTTCCGGCGAAGCTAAATGTGTTTGGCTACTTTGTACAGCTTCAGAACAATTTGTTCCGCATAATAAAAGTTGTGAGCTAGGACGCTTGATACTGATATGTCACCTTTGGAAGAGCATCGTAATTCCAGTGGCTGCAGCCGTAACTGTTGGTCCGGATTCAATCCCCAGAGCGGGAAAAGTATTGTTTCCATTTTAGTAATTTAAAACTCTCAGTAGTAAAATAGAGTCAGGATTTGTGATCGATAATTAGCGATAGGTTCGCTTACTATTCCATGGAATAACATTACAGTTGAAACGGGAGTGCACTACACCCCTTTATCTACCCCTTCAAGGATATATAGGTGTGACTTTTGTATCTCTCCTAAAAAATGACGAGGTACAATGTTTTTCAAATCTTAACCATTTATTATTTCTGTATTATAATTATCATTACGTTATTTTAGAGCTAAATATAAGCTGTATATGCAGCTCTTGTATTTTTAAGATGGTTACAAATTATCCTTAAAGAAGATTTAGTTAAGTAGTTACCGAGTTTCTAGCTTCAATTTTTCTGTGTCATACTAGGGAAATAGAGTGCGGCATAATTCATTTTTGTTTGTCGACAAAAACAGTTACCGGACAACAATTTATTACTGTCGTTGCTTAAAGCGTTATCTCCTTCTCGTGATACTTATTTAAAGGTGTTTCAAAAATGCTCCCTGTTTGGAATTTCACAAACTTTATTAACGTGTTTCTTTATCTTTTATTTCGATATAATTATTTATGTATCAGTCCTTTTTGTCCCATTTTTAAATACCAAAAAGTACGAGTAAGTTTTATATTTCTGTGTTATTTGCTGTTCGTTTTTCGAGGACGTCTCCATAATTATTTTAAAAATATCTGTTCATACTAGGACTATAAAGTTTACGCTTAGTATGTTTTTATTTGGCTTCTATTATTTTACACATTAGACCAGAGTAAATTGAAGTTTTTACTCCAAATTCAAACCGGTTTTTCCATAACACACGGAACACAAATTCCGGTTGCATTTTCACTTGCTACCCTTTTCATCGTCGCGTTCTAAAGAGTCTTTTTTCTTGGCCCGATCTAAGTGGCGCTCGCTCGCGTCGAGTGCTTCCTAAGTGAAAACAAATGCTCACTTGCCACTGCGGGAGAAGTGATTTATTCAAATAAAACAAAATAACTTCGACTTAACTCCTAAGAAGGTTAACAATGGAGTTTCTTGCAGCGTCACTTATATATCACTTTTTCAAATTTCTATGTTACTGTTTCAACTTTTCTTTGATCTTTAAAGGAGTCCTGTTTTTCTTTGGTTCATTTATTTCCATGTTCCTTCTTTTTTGTTACTTTATCAGGAAAAACGAAAATATTCTTTAATAGGTATTTTTTTTATAGTGGAAAAGGCACTCTAAATAGTACGAATAAAATATTTTGAGACAATATTGTGCGTTCTAAAACGAAACATTGATAAAAGCCAGCAGCGTTGTCCTGCCTCCGCCTAAATTGAAATTAGATGATTACGTACATATGTAATTGTCTCAAGATGATATTATTGATAGTAACATTCTGTTTACATTATTGACGTTTTATATGTACATACGTAATTTAAATTAAAACCATTAAAAGAAAAAAATCATTGTTAAAGAAAATTACTTTAGTAATTTCTTTGTAGCAGCTCGTATTCCGGATTTGTGTCCGATGTATGGGAATAGGCTTATCTCCTATTCCGCGGGACGTACAATATATCTAACGGATAAAACATGTGAGTGCCGCACTTCTCTCTTACCTCTTTAAGGGGCTACAGGCGTGAACTTAAGATGTAATATTACTTTCATAAAAATCGAAATACGTACTTTCCACGACTTTCATCCTTTGTTACCATTTCTGCATTCCCGCTGCAAAATGCATTGTAGCAATCTGTTAAGAAACTCCAACGTTTACTTAGAACGTGAGAGTGACAGTTCAACTGAACAACAGCTAAACAACTCGCCTGGATTTGAATAATGAAATATATTATTCTAGTTCCTATTCAAATATCTCGCTGCTTTATATGAAAGTTGTAGTGTAATATTTTATTCTTTGTTCATTATTCATTTGGAATGGTACATAAGTTCTACTAGGAATATATGTATCATTCTAGGAATATTTGGAATGGTACATTATATTCTTCTAACGAATTTTTACCCGCGATTCGGAATGTTGACTGATTCAATTACACATTTTTTTTTAAACTTTATAAGTTTATTGGATATACGTACATTTTATAGCTTGACTGACTATTAATCGTACATTTGCAAAGTCTACAATGTGTGCCATCCATCGGGATAAGTGCCATTAAATATATCAGAACAAGCCACGTAAAGGCATACGCTTTTACGAATACGTGCCATCGCGTTTTCGGCGCAATGTATTCGTCACGGCTTACGGCGTCGCAACAAATATATGTATTATTGTATAAAAACCATTGCGTTCAGTCAAAGTAAGTTGCTCAGGCAATTGTTTTAGTAAACTTAATAAGTGTGGTACTTTTATACGGGCCAGTTAAGCCTTTGATCTTAATATAACGTAAATATGTCATAAAGAATAAATGAGACTAGGTATTAATCATATTTAAATTTCTCACGTCATTCATAAGTTGAGTGAGGGGCACCGTGAATCGTATCGCAAAAAGCAACAGAAAGAGAACGACCACAATTTCCTCCGCTCGTCTCATACATAAGTTGTGCTATCTCCGCGGATAAGTGCCATAAAATGTATCACAACAAGTGACATCAAGTCGCACGCCGCTACGAGCGCCCGTCACGTCGGCCTCGAACTCGCGCGCTCGCGGTTTACGACGGTCGAAGAAAATGTCTCGCTAACATTACAGCCTAAATTACGCATAAATTATAACTCTAACATAATTTCGCATATTTCACTTCAGTCGCTTCTAATAAAATACACGCGCGATATATTTATGCCAGTTTTAATTATAATGTGCTCACAGCTAAGAGAGAAATCACGTTGGGAACTCGCGTTAGCAAATGCTTACGCAGTTCCATGCCCTCGAGTTACGAATAGTTGTTAGGTATCCACGAGTAGTGTACATTATATATTTTTTTATTGTTTGTGATCGTAAAATTATTATCCCTTTTACTGTTTTAACGCTAAATCTGTGTTTGTGTGTGTTGTCTGATGTGTGTTGACAATCTGTGTTTGTCCAATATTGTAATAAGCTATTTTTTTCTATCCCGAAGAGCAAGGATATTCATATATCAAAGACTTATTGGTAACATATTGAACCGGAATATTAGGAAAAACATTATCGCTAAACTTTTAGGGATTTAATTTAAAATGGTGTCGATTAATTAAAATCACTTAGACAACGTTAATATTTCTTTCTGCTTGACGTTGACGAAGGTTTATTTTTGCGACCCCGATATTTGAGCACTAATTACAAGTAAATTTATCCAATTGGAAATATTATTAAAATTCAGCGAAATGAACAAGTTGGTCTAGAGAATAAAAGCTGAAATGTTAGAGGATTTATTTGAAAGTGCTTATTCGTTGAGATGTTGTTCCAGTAGCGATAGAGCACGAAGTGAGGAGACATTGCTATGCTCTTAATAATGTACGATCTTTCTGGAACGTTCCGTTGAGTACTATCAAGTGGACAGGAGATCGCTGGAGTAGTTAGAGGAAGGCTTTGTAGAATCAGCGGCCTTCATACTCTTTTTAAGTAGCGAATTGATTGTCTCCAAGCTGAAATCGGAATTTGGAAATAAGAGCAACAGTGCAAAGTCGGTATTGTATATGTAACCGCCAATTAGACGATCGTATAATAAAACTGAATAAAAAGGTTAAATATAACTAAATTAAAAATAGGAATTGGCTGCCTTAATAAGCCTGTACTTGGTCTATTTGGCAGACTGTGGTTTTAAACTTTCTTATTATAAAAGGACAGACGAGTCCAGCAACGGACAAATAGATCTATAGGAACGATACCGTTTTTCCAACACATAATTCCCCAAAGTGAGTGAAATATGAAAAGTTTATTCTGTAATGAGGTTGTCGTACAGTCAGATCACGGGACATCGATAGCGATATTGCGATTTAAGCGAGATAGATGCGAGGCGCGCCGCTAATGCGAGCATCAATCATGGTTACCCGCCGCGCCTTCATCTATTTACATACTTCGCCTAAGAAAGTACCTACCTTATAAATTAGGTAACGAAATAAATAAAAAACGTGTAAGCAATTATGGGCGCTATAACGTTTCTTTAACGACCAAATGTCTCGTTGGTCGAGGGGTAGCAGACGCGACTGCTTAGCGAGAAGTCCTGAGTACGATATGCGGGTCGGCTACTATCGGGCTTTTCTAATTTAAAATTTAGGAGTCTGAACTTATGTCTAGTTCATGGCAATAGGCTCATCTTCTACTCCATAGCGACACGCAATCGTAACTGGTACGACGCGGGAATGTACTACATTCCTCTACCTACCCCTTCAGGGAGATAGAGACGTGGTGTTTCGTTAATAATTCTTTTATGTATAATAAAATAAGCATAACGAAATTGCTTATTGCGTAACTGACGAGAAAGCGAGCAAGAGTTGGGGCGAGAAATGTACATGGGAGGGATGCTAATGCAGGCATAAACTTTAATTATTCCGCACTTTATCTTCATAAAATCCCGTGAAAGTGCTATCCTACTTGTTTTGTGCGCTGTACTCGCGGAGGAAATATTCAGGTGCGAAAACAAGTTTCATTTATCCATGTACACTCGCCACATAATGGTTATTCGCATCAATGTTTCGGTCCCATTTGGTGTGAACGTACTCGTATGAATTGGCACCGCCATATCTGAACGATATATCGTGTTCACGATATATCGTTGAGCGACCGCTTATCAAAGTCCGAGTATTTTACATGAAATAGTTATTTTTGGATTTGATGTTGATACTTTTATAATGATTTTTATTGACATATAGTATTGTGTTTACGAGGAATAAAAGACAGACTCGCTGTATGTTTTTAAATACGCATAAAACGTATAATTACTCTTTACAATAAAATGTAAACATGAATTTAAACGAACAGATTTCTCCCCGCGCCTAGTACGAATCTGTTGGAGAGTCCAGCCTCCGTGGGGCATGAAAGAATTCAAAAGCATAGTTGGGTGACCGCTAGAATTCCGACATAACTCGTCCATTGTCCCCGCGGGAGACGGTTGAAAACAAAAATGTTCTAGAATGTAGAATATTGAGAAACTTAGCTGAGATAAAACGGAGAATAGAGATTTATGAAACAGAGTCATCTCTCAATGTATATTAACCAACACTATCTAGTAAAAAAATTATATATCTATGGTTAGAGCTATAATAGTGAAACTGTATTTTTATTGTAAAATTTTCATTTGAAAATAAGGGGCACACGACTGCATGAGGATTATTTCAGTTTCCGCCAGAAACTAGCCAGATATACATATGTAACTACTGTTTGTGTGTATATGTATCCGTGCAAACTTAATTTATTCTATAAATCGATACGAATACATAAAAGTGGTTAAACATATGTAGAACGTGATGTTTGTAGTGAGGTTAAATTTACAAATGCGACGAAAGTATTTCCCTAGCCCTTCGATGTTCCTGTAACCACTCAGGTTGTCCTAAGCTAACACAGAGAGAGCCGGAAGGAGAGAAGTACCTATATATGTATTTGCGAGCAGTTTGGAGATGCACATTCGGTATGAGTTGGGTGGGTACTGGGCAGGCACGCTTATATACAAAATGTATTTTGTTTAAACATGCTTTATCAATATAAAAAATAATATATTAGACCGTTTTCTTTTATTTCATTCGTTCATATTAAATGTTTTGTGTGTATTTGTTTATTGGAGTATCATTTTATATACGTGGAGGATACGTGAAATTAGAATCTTTAAAACACACTTTGAAGTTTACGGCATTATGTAGATTATACTTTTAAAATTTTACTTGCTGAAATATTGAAGAAAAGTACAGGAAAACATGCGTATTTCAAAATTCTCAATGCCTTTATCTCAATAGTATGAAACCTACACAATCAGTATTATGTAACTAGCGTGGTTGAGTTTGATTACACTGCAGAATGAAATACAGATTGCACACAAACATAATATTCTAAAAAGTAACTTGATTAATAAGCTGCAAGAACTACATAGTAAGTTAGTGGCCTTCAAATGAATATTAGACTTTAACCTAAGTTTTAAAACTTGATTCAAATAACACATGGAAAAACGACTCGAACAAATGAGCATACTCGATTATAAAACCCACAACGTGAACGAAGAATTTTCCATTTCTAAGCCGTGCTTAACGAGCTGACCTATAAACGTTGACGAAGAAAAACCGGCAAGCGAAGCCAGCCTCCTTTGACAAGTTAAACGTCCATTATCCGTTAAGGGGCGAAGCGTGTTGAAGTGGATTGCACCGCTCCAGAGGCTTTGCGATGGACCAGAGAATAGATTGGAGAGAATGCATACAAGAGGACGAATGAATTAGTATTATTTGATAAGTAAACGACTTAGGCAACGAACGATGATGAAGACTCATGTATCGTTTACATGATATAAATCACAGCATACAATGTTACTTGAACTGTAGGCATGGACTGCACCAGTCTCAGGATATTCGTACTTTGAGGTATGTAGTCGGGACGGTACACATACCAACTGACACGTTTTCATACACCAGCAGTTGGTTGAACGAATTTTACTGTACAGTGACGGTATCAAGGGTTCGCGGATTTTAACTTCAGTTCGTGTAATTGTTTTTTTACGAATGTATCAATTTTTTTTGCATACAGCTGTGTGAGCTGTGCTTTATTATGTGCCGCTTATTTATGTGAATAAAGTTATTTTTTCTCTTTTCAGGTGAAACGTGAACGTGTACTTCATTCCTCTGTCTACTTCTTCCGTGATTACAAGCGTCATGTTACGAATTTCACATTTTATAGTCGCTGAAGTTATACATGCTTCTAGCAACCCGAAGCTTAGCTAAACAGGTGTGTAAAAGTAAGAGACACTCAAGCCGGAAAGTGCGCACGCATTATAGGTCTAGAATCGAGATAAAAGCTAAGGTCTAGCTTAAAGTTTTGTGAGTTTATCCGATTTAGAAAGAGAACGCGTAGAGAAAAAACACGAGTGTCACATCTGCTTTGATGAATACGATCTGAAGCGTGAGTTTTTTTATATAGTCTCTAGGGGACGGCCGCCTGCTACTAAATTATTTACTGAGAGTACTGCTTGCCTGTTTAGTGTTTATACTGTATGTAACGCATAGTTTATAAATATATCTCTACACGTTCTAAATCGCAACATCGAGGAAAAATTTGTTCTTAATAAAATAAACAGTAATTTACCCTTCATACTTTCACAGTGTTTGCATTACAGCCGATTTTATTTGCTCATTTAATGGTTTTTTTATTCTCCTTGTAATTGTTACACTATAGGGGGTAATAAGAACAAGGAAAATTTGTGCATGTTCAGGGATACTCCGATTCTATTCAATTCATTAAACTGCAATCTATTATTCAATGAATGTTTTTTATATTTTTATTCAAGAATAATACAATATTTTTATTCAGGAAATAGTCACTAATCTAAATGTTTTCAAATACTGTTAAACAAGGGAAAGGAAATAAACGATAAAGAATAAAATTATATCCGTCCGAGAGTAGAATCGTTTGGAATTGCACGAAAGTTATGTCGTCACTTCGCGGTTTGAAGCGCACTTCGTTTTGCAGATAAGACGTAAGCGAAAATATATTCTCCTGTTAGACTGCAGGTGCGACAATTGTAGCAATTCTCCTTTGTCGTGGTATAATGGCAACTGTGAGACAAAACTGTGAAATGTCGCTGAGGAAATTATTAACATTATCATTTGTATTTTAGGTAATTAAATTAAATTAAAGCTGCATTGAAAGACATTTTTATAGTAATTAATGGCAGGTGAAACGGTCGTATTTTTAAGGTGTTGAATTCTTTGAAATATAGAATAATCTTTAGATGTAGCAAAGCTTTATTATCATGAACTGATTTTACGGTTCCATTTTCAGACACGGGTCTCCTCTCAGTGCGAAAAGGGTACGACCTAGGTAACATATAATAACGCACCTGTCACTGATCTCAAATAGACCTTTGGCCGCGTTGGAGATTGGATACCTATGTTTGCGGGCTGAAGTGATCATTTAATATCAGACGGTTTTTTTTATGTGGCCTTCTTAATATCGAAAATGTGACATGGTATTCTTTGGAATTTTGCATGCGATGAGGTTTTCAGATACGATGCTAGTATTAAATTTCTTTGCGCTAGATCTAATTTCGTTTCCAGATTAAGAAAAATATTGTTAAGATTATTAAGTTAACGAATGGTACCCTTATCAATGTACCTCAGAAACATTCGGTAAATATCTTCAACAGGTCACATATTTTTAAGCAGTGCGCGTTATAATAGAATAATTAATATTCCTATAGCTTTGCTCGCAGGGAAGTCCGTGCATAGCCGTGGAAACACAGCAAATTAAAACCAATGTGATGATACATTCCAAGTAGCTTTTTGCTACGATTTCGTTTTAGGTTATTTTGTTTTATATGTATATGTACAAATAATCCAAGTCGCTGTCTCACAAAATATACGATGTCTGTGTGGAGCGAGAGCAGGGCATAGATGGATTGGATTGGAGTGGATTGGGCAAGGGTAGAATGTACGTGAATTGTTAAAATGTGATCTACGTTTTACGTTTCTCGCGTAGGAACATTAATTTGATCGTAGCTCCAATACAGCATGAGTGGGTCGAAGGTAATGAGTAGTGGAGGACAGAGCTCAGTGTGATTGGACATTCGGCCCCGGTCGCCGTACAACAATTAATCGGCCGGCCTCAGCTTTACACTGATCTATCGAGCGGTTGGAAGAGTTGACCATTCTATTAAAATCAAAAAACGATTGTAGGTAGTGATTGGACATTTTGGGTACGTTATGTAGTTTTTTTTAAAATCTATGGAGCCCTTTTGAGCTCATATCGGTCATTGCCTTGCAATTTTGCGAATTTAAGATAACTCATTCCGTTTTTTCAATATACAGGATATTTGTATTGAATTTTTAAGACGGCCTCGGATACCTCTGGAATTTATTAAATAACAATATCTTATCATAGTCTTCATCAGTACTCGATATCTTCCGAAGCAGACTGTGATTAATTTGGTCAGCGTCCATCTTATATTAGTGTACACTAAGGTCCCTGTAGAGAAACCCTGTATACTGTGTACGAAAAGCAATTGTTGCCCGCCTATTTGTTTCCTTACATGAGCCACCTAAAGCATTATTCAGCCCCAAATTGTTCTCGCAATGGTTGCACCTCTGACCAAAACAGGCTATATATTGCGTTCTATCCGGAAACTCGCCAGTGGCGCCAGGAGTACAATTAAAGGGCATGCATAGTGAACATGTGTAATTTTTTTTTAATGTTATGTACTATTGATTTCAGTGTACATCAGACAAGCTACGTGAAATTAGAATACACCAGACACAGTGGGAACGGCCTCATGACATTAATTTGTCATCAGTAGATGCATTGTTGTCTCGGCTACAAATATAACGGTTGTAACCACCGAACCAGTCACGTGTAACATTTACAGGAAATTTCACATATCAAAACATTTAAAGTATACTTATTGTTTTGTGTTTGTGTTAAATATTGTTTGTAAATACTGACATAATTACCCTGAACAAGTTTTCATATTGGTTTTCATTTTCTGTATTATGTCAGTGGAAACTGTTTTGATTTATAGTCAATCTATATGATATAATCCTAAATAAAAACAATAAACATTTACCTGAAAATGTTATAGTACGAAATAAGCTAAATATGGAAAGTCTTAAAAGATTGGATACTAAAATTTATGTCTAGATTTAACTTCACCTAGTTAAGGACACGAACATCACCGTAATACTGTTGTACTCAAGAACTATCTACATTTGACTATAATAACTTTATAAAAAAAAAAAAAAAATTAATATCAACGTAATGAAACGAAATAAGTCCGTCTATCACACTATGAAGAGAATCTCGGGTACTCGTCGTTCTTACTTTTTGGTTTAGTTTTAATAAGTACCTACTTGTACATTTGTATCTTGGGATGAATTACTAGCAATTGTTTCTTTTTGATTTGTATACTCGCTATTATTTATCTAATAGCAAAATGAGATGGTGAAATTGATATGTCCACTGAAGCGGGGCGGAGATGTGCAGGATTTGTCTCCGCCCCGCTTCAGTGGACAGCAAATCTTACACAGTTATTTACAAACACCGCCAGTGCGCAAGTCAGTATCACGCAGTTAGTGCTATAGAATAAAGCAGTCTGTATGACCCTTGACTGTATCTAAATATCAAAATCTTAATAAATATTAATATTAGTGATGAAACCTTTTACATAAAACGATGTAATCAACTCAAGTCTATCATTTGAATCACTCTTCATAGTTCTCAGACTGTTCAGTTAGGTGACCAATTTAGAAATAATTTAAATACACAAAGTTTTAGGTTCGTTCCATCCCTTTTCAATGTAGTTCCAAATTCGTTTACGGATCAAGCTCAACATTTGAATTTAGTAAACAAAAATTATTTCACGTTAAACTTTTAAAACATGTTGATACAATACTGTCAGTAGAACGAGAACAGAACAAATTTGAAATTAATTTAATTTTCACCAATACCATGGTTTCATCACTTCAATTATGACTAACCGATGATGACATTCTGACCGCTAAATATTGAAACGATTTTCAATACTTCCGTTTTTATTTTTGAAATTGGGGTATATAAATTTAATAAATACGAGTATAAAATATTATTTCTACGACAAATCTGCATTGGAATCTGACAATTAAATTTAGTCTGATATTCAAATAAATACAACAAGAATGCACGCAGGAGAGAATTCTTAAATATTTCACAACTTCTTAAATACTTTGTAGTTACACAAGGCAGTGAGGATATTAATGTAGAACATGCTGTAGCCTTTCGAGTTACAAGAGATACCACTGCCGAGAGCTGGGATTTAAAAATTGTTGTAACCAAGCGTCATAAAAAGGAAATGTTAGTGCTTAAATTCAACTCAAGGGCATTAGAGACGCGCGCCACCGAGTTAACTGTTAATTGTATGATCCGATAATAGTCTGCCAGTTGCGATCGCATTTGACAAAGGTGGTATAGCGCGGAGCGACTTAAACGTTTCTAAATGTTCCCATGGAGAATAAATGTCGGGTGTGAATGCATTCTCTGAATTTCACTTAGAGTTGCATTTACAGTTCTGTGCGTTGGATTTGACTGTTAATTTTGAATTTGAAATGTATTGGAATCGAGTGTTATTAGCTGAAAATGCTATAATACTGAATGATATGTACTTATTTTTCACTGTGGGGACTGACTAGTCATGATAACGCTGTTTATATTTATTTTATTAATATTAAGATTACTTAATCAATTGATTTTTTTTGCTGTAGTGTAAACTGTCTAGTTGCAATAATTAAAAGGATTATCTTAATTATATTATCTTGATGTTCTTGTATCAGGAACGATGGATCACCAAACGAGGAAATATCCATGTTATTTTATCATAAGCCACAAGAGATAACTCTTGGTATGTTTACGATTCTAGCTTTATTATATTATATATAACGTATATTTCGTTGTGAGCTGGTGATCTATAACAGCTAATACATCACTACCATTAATCAGGAGTCCGGTAATCGTACAGTTGGCTGCTAGATCCCTTCTTGTACCATTTTAGAATCAATAAATCAGATCCCTGAGACATAGGTTTCTAAGCTCTGAATTACTTTGTTCTACTTTGTTAATTGCCTTGGGTAATTAACAAAACGAAACAAAAACACATTTTAGTTTACGAAAAACCTTCTGTTTTTTTTTGCTACACCTCGATGTCGAATTCTAGTGGACATAGCCACATAATTCCTCTCAGTATACCACTTGCTATATTTTATGTTCATGCAATTATATAGATATTTGTCGTGTACAGGAGACATACACGAGTATGCAAATGAACTATCCTTTACTAACTGCATTTGAAACTTAGTTGTGACCGAATTAGTTACACACATACTGGTCCACCAGATCTGTGTTTAGTGGCACAGTACATAATAGCTCAGACCAATTTGTGTGCAGCGCGAACTACTGGTACCTACTCCTCGTTACTTACTAACTTTATCTATACGAGTACTTCCATCGGTGGTTTAGAGTAACGCCAGTAGATCGTTGTACCACTATTCATCACTTAAGTA
>DWDT01002314.1:0-13941 GCA_018245595.1 Microceris scylla | reverse complement strand
TGATATCCAGATTCTGTATTGCTCAGGGATTCTGTATTGCTCAGGTTCCGATCGAGTATGTAATATTTAAGATGCAAGCTGGTCCTATTTAGTTAAGTACTACAGACCAAATAAAACTCTTTCAACATTTACTGCTATACCTTTCGACTGAGGTTCCCCTTGAATATTAACAATATCACAACTGTACGTCCCCAAAGAAATATTCTGAGGAGTGTTGTATACTTGTACTTTTTAAATATTACTACTAATTCTATATAGAATTTCACTCCGTGACTATTTATATCCTAGCTTGATTGTAAATTTCATTAATAATAGTGTAAATGATTACCCGACCTAAGCACCTTCTAATAACAATTGTACTTTTGTCATTTTATGAAACTTTGATGGTAATTTTGAATAAAATTGTTTCTGTTTTTATTGGTTTTTCTATTTGTATTATCTTTAAATACGAGTACAGTACGTGACTAAAGGCTGTTTTTAATATGCACAACTAGTGCTAAATTGTGTCCGTTTTCTGTAATTTCAACTTTAGTTTTAATTGGATTATCTCCTGACGAAATGCTATTTAAATCGTTGAAAGTAAATAGTTGAATAATTTATGTCGTGTTGGTTATGTCGGACACAGGTAAATGCTGTTAGCGCGAGTGTGTTACAGCCACGAAACGTGCTGATGTAAACAACAATGTTTACTCAATGTATGCTCTGTTGATATTTACACTTCGCGGGCTGAGCACCGGCGGTCGGATTAGAGGTCTCCCCCGCTTTAATTGCATCATCATTTTCTTTAACAGGGACATTTTTATGGCTTATGCTGACTTTTCAGTTTGACGACGTGTTTGTTGTTATTGGGTCACGCAATTGTTTTTTACATTATTCGTGTATTATTGAGATTCTTTTAACTTCCTTTTTTTGTTTCGTTTTTATTTTGTTTACTTATTAACGGTTCCACGGAATAAAATGGATACACTATTTGTTGGTTGCGCTGTGTTGTTTCTACTCGTACATTTCCATAACGATTTTCGTCTGGTAGTAAAAATAAGTTGAGCGTAAAAATTACGTGTTTACAAAAGTGAAGCACAAGAGATGACTTTTTTCCACAGGGAAACATTACCTTTTGCTTAAAAATCATACGGTACCAGTTAGTAATGTACATATATGTTACAGAGTTACGGGCATAAACCCCCTTTTGGGGGAGGCCTATGTCCAGCAGTGGGATAAGATAGGCTGATGATGATGATGATGATAATATTACAGAGTTAGTACAGTGCAATTGATTCCACGTTTTGTCTTCGTAAAATTGTGCGATTTGAATGTGCCTGGTAAAGCGTTATAACAAAATGATAGTATAAAATCTATACATTTAAACGTAAAAACGTAACTTCACGCCTTTAGTGCCCGAAGAGGTACGCAGAGGAATGCAGAATACCCCCACGTTTCACCGGGTTATATATTTAAAAGCTCAATAATGTTCAGTGAAGCCAGTAAAATTTGGTAACCCGTTGTTGTCCAGTATTACTATTCTTCACGCTATCCATGTTAGTCTTAACACTGCTTATTCTTACAGAAAAACCGTCTCCAATAGGGGAACTCAGAAATATTAGTGATGGTGGTGATGAGTTCTCTTCTTGAGTGTAAAATACTTCTGAACTAAGCAACTACAATCAATGGAACCCATACATTGATTGTACTGTGAACGGCAATAGATTCTTAATTTTTTTGTAAGAAAATTCAGTTTAGGAGTCTACCTTTGAAGTGGTAGTGAATTGAGAAAAATTGACGAAAATTCGAAATCGGGCGCGATCAGTTTCTGCATTGGTATCCGTGGGTAGTGAATGCTACAAGGTTCGAGTATGGGCCAAAAAACGTCCACAATATGCACTAGTGTAGCCTGGCCGTGTAAGTTCCACGTGTTGCCAACATGGCCAAAACACATACGTGGATAATAATAGGACGTAAAAATCCTGTCTTGTTAAGTCTTAATAAGCATGCGCCTGGAAGTAAAACATTTTTAAAATTCACAACCCATTTACGTAATTTCACAAATTCTCTTGGTATAAAACACAGAGCCGAGAACAAGCTAACATAAACTGAGATACTTCCGCAAAACTAATACAATTTCTATGATGTGGTCCGTCTCTTAAATTTTACTTCAATCCATCCGGCGTTCCGTGAATATTCATTTTTAGAGGAAAAACTTTGCGAGCGAACAACAAAAGGGTAAAAACAAAGTGTAGTCAGATGATATTTTCTGTGTGTGTGACAATGTGTTCACGTTGCTTGTGTGCGTATTCACATCACGCTTTTCATTTTTAGGTTAGCATGACGTTGTGGTGCATGCATGTCATTATGTCCTGCAATTCATACCGTATGTTATGATAGTGTTTGTTTTAGATTGCACTCAGGAAACCTGTAAAAGCATTCTTGTATTTTACTTTAGTTTTGACATCGTGGTCATATTCAAATGGTCGTATCGTGACATATTAAAAGACAATATGTCGTCTTATCTTTCATCTGTGTCATTTCGTTATACTAGTACCTATATATTTTAATACAGCACACAACGGTAATTGTATCTTCACATGTCGCATTTACGGTTAACGTTCGAAACCTCAATTGTGCTATCTCACATGTCTCCTTTACTAAAATTATTATTTTTTTAAATTCTGTACTGTCTCTTAACAAAACTGTGGCTATATTGAGTTTCAAATGAGATAACCAAATTATATATTGTGTGCAATTTCAGTATATAAATAAAATATTCACTTACCATTTTTGATTCTTATTAGAAGGTATGTAGGTAAATATTGATAATACGGCACAATCTTAGAATAAGCGGATATTCTTATATATGTACAATGTATTTCATATTTTAATAGAGCATTAATACAGCTAAAGACCTGCTCGGTACAATTAAAAATTCTTCTAATTTTAAAAAGAGATTCAGCAAATAATGATTGGGTTAATAATAATGATAAGAACAAACCTGATGATAACGATAAGAGTATAACCGTGGATGTCTTAAAACTGCTAATGATTTGATTTCGATAAAATGCCGAAACTGATTGTTTTAAATTTACGAGCTTCACCGATAACAGAATGGTTTTTAAGAAAGAATGGTTTCAGTACCAAAAATAAGCTCAAAAGCAAACAAATAGAGTTATCGGATGTTCACATCGGAACAAACAAGCGTTCGGTGAATAGGTCACAGTATAATCCTTTGTACAAGTATAATAAATTTCCGTTCAAAAAGACGTTCCGGGTTTAACATCAAACATTGCCCGACAAATATGGCGAATGCGCGCAAATGGCCGTTTAGCGAATGGGTACGACATAAATAATCAAATTATTAGGAATTCGTGTATGCCTTCGGGTCTAGCTTTTATAAATCGACATTGTGTGGACGACGTTGGTGGTGTGGATTTGTGAATAACAATATAATTCACACTAGATATTGAGACGAGAACTTGGACTATCTCGTATACAAAGATCAAAGGCGCGATAAAAGATGGCAAAGATTTGCCGGAAGGGCAATAGGCAATAAATTTTCACTGATCAAAGGAATTCGGGATGGGAATAGAAGTATTCAAATATCGATGTAAGCTTCGTCGCATGGTACATAAAGAATATTATAAACAGAGTTTTAAACTGAATCAGAACGAATCTTCGGAGCTTTCATTCTGCAAAACTGTATTAACATATCGACTAACCACATATCAAATTAAATTTAGACACCTAAATATCATGCCAATACGATTTTAATAGTATCTTACCTAATCCTATATCCATTATTTCAATGTTTTTTTAAAGGTCAAGCCATGCAATAAAGTTCATGAAAATTCCAATCAAACAATCTCGATGTGAATATATAAAATCATATTTTTGTTATAAGAATTTCGTTTCTAACTCATATACATATATTACTAATCTATGTATCTTTTCAGGTGAAGCCAGGTCTGTACCAAGTGCATCCAGCACCCGAGGGCTTGTTCCGAGCGGAACATTACGTGCAATTCCAGCTTTGGCCGGCGCATTACGAGCGGGGAGCTCCTATTCTACGCTGCGAAGCCAAAGTTGGAGAACTGTATAGAGATAATTCAGCTGTAGCGCTGTATTCGGCGAATAGCGACCCGAAGATTGAACGTGGTAAGATGTTTTATTCATTTATTTCTCACAGTCTGAGCCGCTATCACATATTGTCAGATTAAGTAGAATCAAATGTTTTTGGTTGTTAGATCAGTTAATAAATGTTCATAGCGGTTTCCGTTTCACGAAACAAGCGTAATATACCAAATAATGCATCTAAATGTATCTTCAACTACCTTGTAATTTTACTCTTACGCTAGTTTCTACTCAAAATTCTCTTTTAAGGAACTCCCTATGAATGTTTTAAGAAATTACATTGGACAAGTGTCTCAGTAATAGTTTCAGGTTTAATGAATATGAGACCTTGTACAAATTATTGATAGAGTTCGTAATGCAATAATTTACGATAATCACTGAAACGTTCGAAACCCGACTAGTTTATTCGTATACTGCTCTATGTGCTAGATAAATCAATTGGGCCGCATAATGCATTCTTTAATAACTTAGATGCTTATTTCGATGCTACTTTGATACAAAATGAAATAGAAAGTGCCATATCACCACAGTGTACAGATATTCTCACAGTTTTATTTGATAAATGTTGAGGGAAAATTCATGTGTTACATTATAACATACATATTAATAAATATACCTTGGTCCTTCTGCCACTCCCTTTTCAATGTAAGTTGGTACACAAGTTTTTGGCAGCGGTCTGACTAAAGTAAAAAAATTTAAACGAATGTTTTCTTTTAAAAGCAGTCTCGAGCAACTACTTGACTTACAAAAAAAACGAAAACGCTCATGTTAATTAGGGCTAAGTGCGCCCTGCGTTGCCTAAAATGTTACAGCTAGTTCATAATTTGTAAATTAACGACATTTAAAAAGTTAAGGCAAGCCGAGGACAGAGTGCGTTGGTGCTCATTTGGAGAGGCTTGTACCCAGCAGTGGGCTGAGATAGGCTGATGATGATGATAATGATGATGAAATTGTAAAGAAACAGTTTTAGAAATAATAGTAGATATAAATGATAACAATGTTGCAAAACATAATAAAATCTGAAACAAAATAATAGCGACTGAAATAGACGGACTTGGCGAGATATATGAATTCCCAGGGGAAGTCGTAACTAAGACGACACATGGAATTTAGTTCGTTACTATGTATCCGAACAGTAAAACGATTATTACTAATGTGCATTAGTTCCAGGCAACAGTGTCAGGATCCTCGTAGTGGGGTTTTTAAGGCTATGCAATACTTATGTTAGGCGTCAAACCTTTAAAGTTAGGACAATATGTCGATAAAACACTATTGACATTAACAATCAGTGATATTCTTGTAGTTTTAATTTCTGCGTCATAGATTCAAAGTCTGGAGTACAACTCTTACCTAACAAAATTAAGTAGAATTTTAAATTGCTTTTCGCTTGTTTTTACGGTTAAGGTAAAAACGTTGAAAAGAAACCAGCACGCCCTTTTCTCCGTAATGTTCCAGGAAGCGTGTAACATCTACCGATAACCAATAACCAGCAGTAGTAAAGCGTCCTTCTTATTTCTAAGAGAAGACCCGTTCGACAGTAAAACAAAAGTATAAACGGTGGTTATGAAATAAATAGTTTTCACTTCATTCGCTAAAATATCAACGTATAATATTCAATAAATGGGACATATTAATTTGAAATATACGTTTGCAAAGGAAATATGGTAATGCACATATCCTGTGAAATTTGTTCCCGGAAACCACGTCAAAACACATACGAATTAATTTACATGCAACAGATATTTCAATGCCTTAAATACATTTTTAAGAAAAACGTGTAATTAAATATGATCAGCGATAAAAGAACTTTCAGTTTACATCCAGCTTAGTGTACCTACTCATTTATTTACAATTGCAAAGAGATTTCGACTTTATGTTAATATATTTAAATGAAATAATCAAATAATCACACGTGCTGTCCATATCGCGCGTAATATACCGCCTTAATTCGAACAAAGCTGCTCTGACCCACAGGAAATAGTCCTCGCAAATGAGTCGTCGGGTAATAACTCATTGGTCTGAATGAGCTCTTTGGTACGAGTAATCTTATTAGCCCGGTTTCCTGCTCAGACATACATTAGCCGTTTCGGTTCGACTGATGCTTATATTCTGAACCGTATATTCACAGCAGATATTACAATGTGATACATCAACATGTATTATTTTTAAGCAATTCCGAATTGAAATTAAAATTTATGCGCTCATTCATAAAATAGACATCAAAGCCAAAAAGCTGTTAACCTAATAAAATTTAATATATTTTTTTTGTATTTAGAACAAATTTACTTTAAATTGTGTACAAGCACGCTTAGATTTATTTTAAATAATTAATCAAATGATATTATTCATTTAATTTTGTAGCTTCACACGTAGAAGCATTTAGCAGGAACTGGAATAACAGCTTTGTACCCTCACAGGATAGTCTACACAAATGAACCGCCGAGTAATAACTCACTGGCATGAATGAGTTCTTTGGTATCAGTAATCTTATTAGCCCGATTTCCTGCTCATATGAATGAGAAATTTATTTCACACACCTAAACAGTTCAATGTTATTGAAAGTAAATTATATATTGAATGTATGAGTATGTTGAAAATTTACATGTAAAAAGTACACGATTTTTATGCTTTGAGAAATTTATGATTATTATTGACTTTATATTTATTGATTATTATTAAACTTATATTTGAGTTGTTTAATGATATACTTTAAGCAAGTGGTTTGCTGTAGCAATCAATAATGAAATATTATTACTGTATCGTCACGTCAAGAAACTTGTAGGATACGCAAACAATACTGAGTATTGAATAATAAACGTTAAACATGTGGATGGAATTTTATAATCAAAATTTTTCTATATTTAATGTTAGTGCTTTCTATCTCGGATGCAGAACGTAATCGATTTTCGATACAGTACCATCAATTTCAGCGAATACATTGAGATGTCATCATCTATCATACGGTATTGTGGTAATGCATAATTACGTGTGGTGAACTACGGTTGAGGGTGGTATATGCTTGGCTATTATCATCGTCAAACTTTTAATTTTTCAATTTTTGGATACAGGTCTCCTATCAGATATATTTAAATACCATTACGCTAGGCACAGGGTAGCCATGGACATTCTAGTGTGCCATATATGTATATTTATTCCAACAAACTTCTCATACTCCTATATATATTCACTCTTCCATACACGCACACTAATTTTGGAGACTTCTCATTCTCCCATCATTCTTTCCCCTTAATTTTTGCTCATCACCTATATTATATATCATAAACATTTGTATGCTTCATTCTTCACTTTACTTCACTTTAGGTCCAAATTCGAGTCCCTTTATATGTAATACGACCATTTGGAAACACATGATCTTTTGGCTTACTATACTCAGTTGTATAATGACCTCTATAGCTGTTCTCTTGCAACGGGCGATATTGTTGACGGCCATTGTGCCGGCTGAGTAGTTCCCAGCGATCTAATCCTTCTTCCGTGAGATGATATCCACGGATCTGCTAGATATTAATCAGGGCAGTAGCCTGTAGAGCAAATACATAATGGATCACACTATATGTTTAAGCAACAGCCTCTTTTATATCCAGTGATTTTATTAATAAACTAAAATTCTCAGGTTATGGATTCAATTCTCATTCAGGGTTTTGGTTAGGTTTAAAATTATCTATGTATATAAGTATGTCCAGTTTTAGAAATATACACATACACAAATCTATGTGGGTTCTTTATCTGCTACCACAAGATTGTCTGTTTTAAGATGAGGTATGTAAGTGTGAGATTGTCCAAATATCTAATATATTACATAATATGATACAGATTCATTGTAATACATTCAATAAACTCTAACGGATAATTCAACGGATCGAAACGCTAAACACTTGCCGAGTTTTCATTAAATAAAGTAAGAAACGAATGGTTCTAAATGCTATAATATGAAAATGAGTCATTAAAAATGATTATATCTAATATTAAGATGATAATATCGACTATAAAAGTGTATGAGCTTTTCGTAAATAGCGTTTCTTTTGCATGGTGACGCTTAAAATATTCGAAATAAAATGTAATAATATTAAAGGTCACTGAAATGAAGGTTAAATTATATTATAGAACAGTCTCGATCATATTTGTCAGTTTTAAATGTCAATAATAAGAAAAATAATAATAATCGACCCATGTATTATTCCACTCTTGGAATATAGGTTTCCTCTCATATGGCAGTGATAGCCTAGTGTGTGAAGTCCGTCAACCCGCACTTGGTCAGCGTGGTAGACTATGGCCTTAACCCTCTCGATATGAGAGCAGACCCATATTTCAAGTTTTAAAAGTTATATATTTAAATTAATTAATGTTTAAATAAGACTGTGGCTTTAACCCTACTCATTTTGAGAGGAGGCCCATCCAATAATGGAACGAAAAACAGTCGATGATAATGATAGATCAGTTCTGATAATATTTTGCTTTCATTCCTGCTGTCTAATAAAAATCATTGAGTTTCCGCTTCAATGGTCTCTTCACTAGACAAAAGCCATTGTGAACCATCGTCATAATAATTACGTCTGGAACATTCTGTTATATGGACGGTGATAGCACTGATATTGTGCGCCTTGGTCTGTGCAATGTCTATGATAGTTGAATTTAATATATTCGGCGTTACAAATAATATTTTAGTGTAGAAAATACACGCAACACATCGATATCTAAATATCGAACAGAGCTAGATATTTAGAAATCGGTGCTCTTTGCTTACCCCATAAGGGATGTAGTGTGACAATATAATAATAGCAACAATGAGTAATTTATTATATACTACACAAAATATAGGTAAAAAGAAAACTATCGTCACGCCTGTGATCCCCGAAGGGGTAGGCAGAGGAGTGTAGTACATCCCCGAGTTTCACATGCGCGTGTTACATTTAAGTCCTTAAGGAATAAGTGGTGAGTCTATTGCCATACAGTGGGCACGATTCCTTAATCCGAGTTACTATCAGAAATTCCCAATAAAAAAAATCCAATAGTATGCGATCTGGGATTTGAACCCAGGACCTCCCGATCGGCAGTCGCGCTTATAACCACTCGACCAAAGAGACAGTGTAAATATAAGTAAATAAATTTAAAAATGATAAAAAACCTATACGTACATATATTTACTTATTTGTACGCGGATCATTATTTGTATGCGGGTTTCTCAACAAGCAGTATATCACATCGTTTAAAAATCTTTTACATTTGAAAACTTCCTTTAGTTCCAGCATCCTTCGGAAGTGAAAAACAAAAGTTTCCGTAAAGCACAAGCGATAAGGGTTATTTGGGGTAGTTTGGAGCCGGGAATGCAAATTTTATGGGTTACCAACGCAAACTAGAGTTCTATGGTAATTCCAATCACCACATTATATAAATCTATTTTCGTATGGCTTCGCAGTCTCGGCGCTATCTAACTGGCATTGGTTTCTTTCTTGATCCGCTGAATTATACCTACTTTTAGTGTTCACGGTCCGTTGGGAGCTGAATGTAAATTTCACTTGGCTAGTTTCAATTTAGTTAGTAATGACCATCTTTGTTACATGGGAGAAAATTTTCATCTTGCTATAGGACTCTTATAGGAATTATTTAATTTACAATTATGTCAAAGATTCCAATGTGCTACCTTGAGGGTCTAGGGTTCAAATCCTGTTTGGAGAGTAGACAAGAGGCACCAGGTGCCAAGCATATTCACTTACAGCGCTGGTGTGGTTTTTAAACGATGTCTTTATATTGAATGGCCTTTGGCTTTTACGTCACCCTAATGAAACAAGTAGAATTTTAAAACAGAAATCCTGGTGATTAAGATAACGGACAGTTAAGAAGACCTTTTAAGTTAATTAATGGACTATAAAGGAGCCCCTTAGGAGAGATTCTACGTAGGTAACAAAGTCTTCAAATGAACAATATGAATTAAGCCTCATAATATTTTAATTAAAATTAAAACGCATTTGGAACTACGTGTGTATGAAAGAATAACTAGGATAAAATTTTTGTTTTTGAGAAGAACCTACCCAGATTATAATATATAAAAGCAAAAAAGAAATAAAATGCAATCCTTATATACCTTTAACAGTAAATAGGTCGTAGAAAGTAATTAATAAAACGTATGCTGAGAGTAATAAATGTAGAAAAAGCACGTTACACAGATAAGGATAGAGATATTTATCGTTCGACGCTCACTGTCTACCCCGTAATGGATAATGATAATAATAATAGAGATAACATTTACAAAAAACAAAAGAATACAGTGTAAATAATAATTATTAAAAGGGTTTTCAAAATTACTGATTAAATAAGAATATATAATTGTATGTATTATGTTTTTGACATATATATTTTTCAAATTATTAAAGGGGAGATGCACAACATTGCGTGTAATATAGTTCTTTATGTGGGTAATACGCCTTTCCTCGCGCGTGTCATAATTAGGGACGTACACCCACTCAGCGTTAATGTCATGGCTCGTACCATGACGCTCATATTCCATGGTTTATTAGTGTTATAAATCATGGCTCTTCACTCACAAGGCTCCTCAATGGAACTACCTGTGTCATGAGTACTATGAACACGCAAATACATAATACTTCGTGCTTTAACAGGTATCGAAAGTCGAATCGAATTCAAAACACTCTGTATAGGAAACCGGACTAGTGATAATGACCGTTGTTTCAAATTAAACTGTCAGTTTTTGTGTCATAAAGTTTTTTAATATGCCTTAAAACGCAAAACTGCCTCCTACGATAGTACTGTACCATTTAAATTAGATTACTGATATCAAGATTACATATTGTTGTTGCTTTAAAAGTTTAAACTTAACATAATATAACGGCTATAATAACCGAAGAGGTGGGTAGAGCAGTCTCGTGAGTTTGATGTATGAGCGACTCTAGGAGCTGTGCCCGATGTATGACAATAGGCTCACCATGTATTCCATGGTGGAACGTAAACGTAACTGGTGCAACGTGTTAGTGTACTACAGTTCTCTGTCTACCCCTTTGGCGATTACAGACGTGATTTTGCGTTTAGTATAATTTTATACTAACAGTAGAAATCTTTTTAGTTATCTCAATTACCTGAATGTAGAAAAAGAGTAATGTGATAAAGAAGATAGATATACATATATGGAAATATAAGGAACTTTTTTGTTTTCATTGTAAGAATAGGGTATTATAAATTTTTTCCATCTTTCCGTACTGACGGTTTACTACACTTTTCTGCATTTGTTACACGGGAAATGTATATGGGTTGTAAAGTAAAAAGAAAATTTCAACATAAAACACCCCTGTTATTATTGTAGGTTTTACAACTGACTCGGGCATAGAGGGTTATATGCCAACCTTATAAACTCAGTTGCGAATAAAAACTCCGAGACCAGCTGTATTCTCCTACAACTGCTTCTTCCGTGAGGGTACATCATTTTCAACATTTTGAAGAGTGACTAATGCAAATTTCTTAGACGTTAATAAAATCGTATCAAATACAATTATAATTTACCATAGCCGTGTTATTTCGATAAAATGCAATTTTTATTCAAAATTTATCATAACAGAAGTTAGGTTACACAATGGAATATAACTTCATTATGAATTCATTTTAAATTAACAATAAAAACACATTTCATATGATGAAAATACAGACACACTGTAATGGTGGATAGACAGTGAATCAAATTAGTAACTAATACCCTCAAAAGCAATGCGCTCACTCGAATCACACGCATCCCTTGTCAAAGTACCACCTGCATTTCATTCCTGACGTATAGATGTAGAATCGCTAACGTTGTTTGGAATATTTTGCTGGAACTTTCTATTGGATTCGCATTGCATTGTAGTTGCTGGAACTTCGCGATTTCATTTTGTAAAGCGCGCATTGAAACTCATTCCCTTAACTGCACGATTTAATAATGTTGGGGTCTATTAATGCGAGTATGAATTGATTTTCAAATGTAGAAAGTTCTATCGCACGAACCACCGTTTTATTTAATGTAACATCACGCGTGTAATTCCCAAATAGGTAGGCATAGGTGTGTAGTCCGCTCCCTTATATCTTTATTGTAGTTTTCAAGTTAATTACTTGTCCGCGTTATCATCCTCAATCCTTTTTTATTTTTCTGCGGTGTGTCTTCTCTTACAAGGGAAGGGCGGCTAGGGCGTAGTCTGCCTTGTTGACCAAGTGAGAGTTGGTAGACATCACACGCCTTAAAAATATTCTATCATTCCTGGAGCACGCTCCAGGCTCACATTGCTGAGGACAGATGGCTAGCAGCAATGAGAAGTTAAAAGTCTTGTAACCAATATAAAAAACGTATTAGCTTTAAGCTGTATTAACAATTGTTCTACGTAATAATTCTTCAGATATGGTTTCGAAAATAGTATCGAAATATTCCCCGAGACTGCATTACGTTTCGGAACGAAAGTGTAATTATACAAAATGTATTTTACATAATAAAAATGAGAACACAAGAACACTCACAACTCTCAACTTGCTGGTCGCTTTGTACGACTACGTTCGTAATTATGTACCGTGTGTTTTCTTTTCACTTTTCAGGTGTAGATTTAAATGTTTCAGGTGTAAAGCGGGTTACGGATTTTTTATTCATAATACCTATTTCTTTTTCCGTTTTTAGCATTCTTAAAATATCCCATACACTCTGCATAAAAGGTTTACCCTCCGTCAAGGCTTTCATGTTACTTATATATGCGTCTAAGAAAGTGCTGATAGCATTAATTCACTTTGATAGTTTAACAACCATGCTTTTAAAACTTGCAAGATCGATTTAACTTCGTAAAAATCTTAAGCCCTTACACTCCTTATATTTATATAGAAAATTAATTAATTAAATAAAAATACATTAATTAAATAAAAATAATAGAAGTTTATTACATATATAACAAATCCATGACAGTCACATGAACTAAACCAGGAGACTCACACCTCCACAATACATTAAGAACTTTATAATTTTTATTAACTATTAATTGTTAGACCCAATTGCACCCGTAACTGTATTGACCTTGTTTCTTTTGCAGTGACGTCACCGGGAGCCGGAGCCAACGTGCAAGTGTGCCAAGTTCTGCTACTCCTTCAATTTATAGTTTGGGCTAACAACACATAGGCATATTGTATAAATATATATATAAATAATATATAGATATAACATAGTTGTATTCAATTCGGTGGGTGCGGAAGATGTGAATTTACGGTTAAGATAGTTAATGTACCTAAATCGAGCTGACTTTACCAAAGATTGTAAAGACTAAGAAATATTGTTGATTTAATACAAATTATATGTCGAATGAATTGTTTGATTTATTTCCTTACATTTTTTTATATTATTATATTGTAGTTTGGTGAATGTCTATCTACCAGCCAGGAATTTTCCAAATAAATTTTAAATAGTTATCAGATGCAGTCATACCGCTCACGAAGCGAGTTCCTTCAGTAAAATTCTTTCCTTCAGTAAAAAAAAGGAAAAACTCTAAGAATATGTTTAGTTTTATATCATACATGAATTCTTTGTCATAATAATATTTTGATTTCGTATATAAATGCCAAAAGAATAGATGGAAGGTACTCGTAACACACATATTTTACAGCACACAAAAAAGTTTCATGAGTAGTAATAACATTAAACAAGTAGATTGCATATAGGAGCCCAAATTTTTACCGAAATTATTGGAAAATATTGTCACATTAAGAACACACTTTTTTTTTAATTAACACATTTTTTTTTAATTAACACAAATTTTTATTTATACTTCAATCACCTGTACATACACCGATAGA
>DWDT01002313.1:0-13944 GCA_018245595.1 Microceris scylla | reverse complement strand
GCTATACCGCAATCAGCCGGTCGCCAGAGCCTCGTCTGTTATAGCAGGGTGCACCACGTGCAAGTGAGGTTGACTTGAGCTCCTGCGATGGCGGTTGGAACCCCTTACAGCCCAGAAACAATTTAGCTACGTTATATTTTATAATCACTTTTAATCATTTTAAAATGTTGTTTTTATTTGTAAACCTTATGAATACTATACGTGAAAATTCGTATCTTTACAGGTTAAAATCACTATTTGTAAATAAAATGCAATAGATGACGCAAAAAAAGCATTTTTATAGAAAATTCTAGCTTTTAACTACATAAATAGCAAACCAAATAAGGTTCTATGGAACTTGTTTAATACTTTTCAACATATTCTTGCTTATGAAAAAGTAAACGTATGCAACGTATTTGAGAAATTGATTTTAACCTGAAGGTGACCAAGTTGTAACGGAATTCCAATTGTTATAGTGCATTAATAACTGCAGTGTGCTGGATTTTTTGCAACTATTTTTAGTTTCAAAATTATGTAATTATCGAAAACGCATCGTTTGAATTTTAAACGTTAAAATAACTATTGTACTAAAGAACTCACTTCGTGAGAAAATAAACTTGAATATAATTAAAGGATATTACTTTTTCCCTAGTTAAATTGGGAACTTAAAGGTGTATTTATAAAAAACAAATTGATTTTACAATAGGTTAAATTTACAAATACAATATCTATGTTATCTATTGTAATATTGTATATCCATTTAAATTCGAAATTTGAAAACATCGAGCAATAAAAATTTTTCATTTTTATTTACAATAATTTGAGGAACCACTGGTTGCGTTTTAATGCTAATTTCCTGTTGGGACCATTTAATTCTTTGAACACTTCATTGCGGTTATCTACGGAAAGGCGCCATAGTCGCAAAGCACTTCTCAGTTTTTTCTTTGTTGTTTGGAGCGAGCTGTTTGGAGTTTTCAGTACTGGAACGCATTGTACGGTTTTTTGAATCCCAATGGCTTGTTCTTTTTGTTTAAATTACTTTTTTTATTTCTCAAGTGTGGTTTTTGGGTCATGTTTATGTAAATTATCTGTTTTTATGTTGCGTCCAAGTGAATAAAATGTTTAACGTTTAAGACGGATAACATTCTGTATCATGTTTTGTTCAAAATCAATTGCAATGCATTATTTTTAAATAATCACAATAGGCTTTTAATTCCAAGTTCAAATAGAAGTTAGAATTATACTGGCACGATTTTTTATATTTATTTAATAGTAGGTACTGTTCTCACCATACATTATCATTCGACAGCCTTAACAAATTAAACAGGGTACTGAAGAAAAAATGATTATAGGAGACTGTAAATTTACAGCTATAAATCGGTCAATTTACACATATATATATATATATATGTATACTTATTCATATTTTTCCGCCAGGTTACTCACGGAGTAGGCAGAGAGAACGGAGTGCCAAATATCTCTATTCTTGTAGACCTCCCGTGCTTCTTTCATATTCATAGTTCTCTTCATATATGCATGCCGGCTTCGGTGACTTCTCACTTCCCCACCAGTCAGAACTCACCCTATTTTGTCAAGATAGGTGCACCTTGGTCTCCCTCGGCATCTGCGGCCATTAATATTCGCATTGTATATCTAGTTTCCAGTTTGCAAATACCCTTATAAAATACATATACGGCATTAGCATACGGATATGTATGAAACAGGCTCAGCATTAAGAGGTTTAATAATTGCGTGGATTGAACTCGACTGTACCATTTGTCAATGCAAACATCATTTGTGCCAGTGCCATTAGCATCGTTGACGAAGTACCGTCAGCAACAAAAATATATAAAATGCAAATTTTGAAGTAAGAGTACACAATTAATTAGAAATGAATGATGTTATTGTATGTAGTACTTTTTTATTGTTAGAAATAATTGAACTTGATAATATTTACGTAGCTAGTTATCACAGTGTTTATTTAATTTATCTAAAGTTAATCTCATTAGTAAGATTGGCTTAACTAAACACAATATCCAGTGACTGTAGGCCTTTATTACTCTTTATATTATGTAATACTAAAATATAATATTATTAAAAAAAATTACAACAGAACACTTTAATTATTTATTGTCAATACATATACATATATTATATGGCGATTTGTTTTTTGACGTCACCATTAACCAAAAGATAAGACGTTCTGCAGTAACGGCAGTAAAATGAAGATGTCTTGCAGTATTTTTATAAGACTTCATTATAGCATTTTTATAATATAACTTTAAGATCATGTTGCATGAGTGCTATTTAATAATTATATAACATGGAATTACCTTAAAAACAACTATGTGACTATCTTTTATACTATATTACATTACATTGGTCATTACATTAGTAATTGATATACGCAAGCAAATTTTAAATCATTTACACTATGGTATTATTACGAGCGGGTATTCATTAATTTCCCAGATATTTTCTCACCATAACCTCTGGGAGAATGGATTCGAACTTAATGGATTCAATGGAGAAAATATCGAATGCCATTAAGTTCGAACTTCGTAACCTAGGTTTAGGTTAACATTAGAGATTAAATAAATAAATATAGTATTATTTCTAACATAGGCACTTGTATCTAAATTTATTTTGTTGACACACGTACGAGTTACGCTCACGTTGACTGTAAAATGTTTAAATTCATGGAAGGCCTCGTTATCTGCCAAACGATTTATGTGTTGGTTTAAGTCGCGGGTGTATTTTTAGGATAACAATAAAGTAAGATTAGCATAATTTTTTATTCTACTTCTAACATACGCCTATAAGTTTGTAGGCTTTCATTTTGTATTTTTATGAAGTTTTATCTGCACTTCCACGCTAATGTTATAAATTATAGTTGGGTTTATGTAGTAAACAGTTAAAGCCCCGAAAATCAGCTGATCGGAGTATCGGCTGATCGTAGACTATCGGGGCACAGCTGAATGCTCTGGCCGCAAATGGGCAACAGCGTAGGCGGTACGAGAAGATGTGCTTCCCCGAGCTACATGTTCAACACGGGGATTATGGGAAAACATTTTCCGTAGAGGCTTACGTACACCAGTGGACTGAGATAGTTGATAATGATTATGTAATAGCTCAAATATATATATAATCCCAAGTACTTATTACATATAGGTGAAGGTTACCTTGTTTTGAGTGTAAATAAACAAATGGAGTTTTATTTTCTTATCATCGTGCAAAATTCAACATGAACGAAGTTGTGGCTGAAAGCAAGTACGACATAAATTGAGCAATCAACAGCGCGCTGTGATATTAAACTTGTGTTTTAACGGACATGTAAGCCCCGCCTAACCTACTTTGTGAAATTAATTAGCTTTATTTGGTGCCATTTTAAACATTTTATGTTTCACGAGTACAAAATAGACAGCGCGATAAATGAAGTGATAAGGAAACACTTCTTTAACGTTTAGTGAGCTTGAATTGTTTTGGTTATACCTAATTTTGTATTCTTATTTTCTGGGCTAAGGTATACAACCCACTGAGATCCATCGGATCTCACTGCCATCGATCTGGTGCTAATTAGATGCGGTTAGTTGCTCGCCCGTCTCTCTGTTGCAAAGTGTCATCCTGCCCAAAATGTTTCTGCCGAGCCTTCATGATGAAACAAGTTTACTTAACTGGTTTCAACTGCTTAACCCGTCATTTGAGACACCTGTCTAGTATACAGTAATGTTTGGTTATTTACTTACTACAGAATTGTAATATAAGGTTGAGCTTCATTACCTTGAATATATTATCGTACATTTAGTTATAATATGTCACATTTGTAGCAAATGTAGGGATCTTTGGTACTCCGTGCCCTCTAGCTGCCCCTCAAGGGGTTTGGCGTGAAGATATGTATGAATGTCACTGACTTCCCTTGAAAGTGTATTGCTGGGCTTAAGTTTTCTAGATCGGCGCCTTCCCGTTCAGTCTCTGGTCATGTAAATCCATTGATTACCCTACCAGTATCTTTTCAAGCCATCAGAGTAACTATTCGAGAGCCTTTCTGTTTTCATTTCGTCGAGATGTGACTACCACACCACAAGCGTATCGGATATCGGACCTCCAAAAGTGTAGTTTGCCTATTGTCATTATATACATATTATTATTTGTCTATTAAATGTTAGAAAATGGTATTCGTAACGTATTTATTATGGAAATAAAATTCCTAATAAAAAGTTAATAGAGTTTAATAACTCAAAAATGAGAAGGCGCATTAAATTTACAGAAGACCTTTCCTTTGCAAAAATCGCGAAAGACAATTGCGAAGGGAAACAAAGAGCCACTTTAAATCTATTGTTACGTTAAACGGCAGCTTTGCCAGTGAAATATAAAATTTATGGGTACTTCGAATGTGATACGAATGTTTCGAAGTGTATAAATAAATCATTTTTGTGTTGGACGCCCACCGGCTAGGTGGAGTAACGACATACGCAGTGGTTGGATGCGAAGAGCTGAAGATCGAGCTCAGTGGCGTACTACGAGAGAAGCCTATGTCCAAGCATAGAAATATTAAAAGTGAGACATTCATAATCACCTATCGCTTACAATATGCCAGATGTTCTGATCTGTGAGTCCTGTAACGATTACGCTACACGGAGCTTATTATGGATTTTAGGTGGCTTTATAAGCTTATTGCGATGAAATCGATTTTGTCTACTTTCCTTCCAGACACACGTGAAAGAAAGTAAACAAATATTTATACTTAGCGTTATGTTTATAACAAGTAATATAAAACTATAATAATAAGATAACAGTTTCCGATTTTTCTCAAAGACCAAAACAATAAAGAATGCTTCTAGGTATTTTGAAACGAACTACGAAATACGAGTCAAACGTAATGTACACCTTGTATACTTAAATATACACGGGTACGTTTCGCAATATTCTATACAAAGTTCTCAACGAGGCCCGGGGATTATGACGTCCCGAGAGAAATGTGCTTTTTAGAGTCGTCGCCGTCTTTATCGCTTTATCTCGCATA
This sequence comes from Microceris scylla, assembly GCA_018245595.1. Lineage (NCBI taxonomy): Eukaryota > Metazoa > Arthropoda > Insecta > Lepidoptera > Hesperiidae > Microceris > Microceris scylla. The sequence goes on along the minus strand of DWDT01002313.1, from coordinate 8,942 downwards.
TATCGCTGTTAATTTTCCACTCTTTTTATAAATGAAATATACTTATAACACTCGTTTTAAATACTGAAAAATAATGCACATTATAATTTCTATAAGTTATTGCACAATAAAGTAAAGGAAATAAATATTTAAATTATGCAGTTTTATTAGATTTTATGAGTTGAGAAATAACCAAAAATATACATAGATAAGTTCTATCGTAGTAAAGGAAATAGACAAAGACAGAACATGATATGCAGTTTTATTGGATATTACGAGTATGTTCTTTCGTATAGAATAAGAGATAAGGATACTCCATGATATGCACTTTTAATAGATCGAGCTCTTAAGATATGAGATCTTAAGATCTGAGCTCGTACATAAGTGTTCAATATGATGGACATCTTATATTCATTAAATATCTACTCGGTCGACGTATGCAATATTTATTCAAATATATTACCCTACGATCTCGCACAGCTGGTGTGCGGTTATTGGTTCTGCATGGCATAACCGAACCGTGATAGTCTCGCTTCCAGGAGTTTGCGTCTCACCACATTGTCTTTATATCACAGTGAGTTACTTTGTCGCATACGTTCTGTTCCATGCAAACTGTATCGATAGTAAATAACAGAACACTGATGTAACAATACGTTGCTTTTGAAAGGGTGCACTGGTATTTTTTTGTCAAAAGAAATGCAGTTTTCAGAGCAGTGGTAAAATTACAAGGCAATTGCCATATTTTGTACGTCATTATGCTTACAAATTGTTATAATGCTTTAACAATAGAGGCAATTGTCGACTTTAACTTTTTATCCCGTCTTTCAGATTAGCTCACGCTTGTTTGAAGGTGTTGGATGATAATTAATTTTATTTGAGATAAGCCGAGCTTTCCGCGCAACCGGACGTTTGACTAAGTCCATCCCCGTTAATTTATAAGCCGGTCTTAATTTTAATTTGTAATACTATTTTACTTAGTGGAATGGTGCATTTTATATGTCTCTACTGAGTTTACCGCGTTATTTTCAAAGCGTAATTTTTTAAGTACAAGCAGTGGTATAGTAACGGGTAGAAGACTTCCGCATGAATAAGAGTTAGCGTCAGTTATTCCAGTTTGTAATGTTCTTCATAAGATAATTATTTAATGTTAAATCGAAGATAAGACTGCGTAAGTATGAATGTCACTATAATATATACGTTAATTAATGTAAATATATGTACAGTATTTGGTATGGTGAAGCGATCCACTTTTCATATTCCTACACCAGTTTTAATCCTCAATATATGCGTCAATTTTATTTTCAAACGTGTTAAATCGCACCCTGCTTATTTAAACACACGAAGCCCCACGTGTGAAATGTTTCATCCCGCGGGTCAGCTGTACATCGCTGAAATAATCTTTGCAACCGTGTTATTTCGACATACGAGACGGGAAAATATTTATGACACGACACCTTTGACGTAATATTACGGTATAATATTATAGTAGTTCCGCCAGCGTGAAATGCAAAATGTCGTTACTTGGATGAGTCACAGAAATGGAATGAAATATACAAAAATTTGTTTTTATTTTGTGGCAAGAAACTATTGAATTTATTTAAGTGTAATGACATCTGCAATGCAGTGCAACTATCTTTATAACAAGACATGGCTAACGAGTGATTTGGATTTAATTTGCGTGGTCGCTTCGGTAAATTATTTACGGCGAATACGATTTTAATCACAAACTCTTTTAGTACAACTGGCAGGCGTCGAAAGCAATTATTTGAAATTGAAACCCAAAATGCGTGGGTACGTACTTTGAGTATCGGCAACAATGTAGAAACATTTTTCGATACTTATTAGCATAGAAAAGAGCTTTTTGTTTTATTCTTTTATATGCAAAAGCAAATTTTGTAAAAAGTTTTTCCCAACGCACGAACATGTGACGCGTCTGGAAACTTGCAGCTTTTTATTTTCCAACCAGAACTGGAGCCGTGTAAATTGTTTTGATAATTATCACGTTTTTCCACAGCGCATAATAATTATCCTTTGGAATAAATTTGTTCCTCGTATTTGCAGTGCCAAGATTTTTCTGCATTATGTAATTTTGAAAAATATTATTGTTTCGCTTGGAATTGCGGGATGTTATATATGTTGCATTAAGTTTTGTTAGTAGGGTGGTTCTTTTTTGTTTATAACTCTATTAATATTTTCGTCCGTTCTATTATATTCTTTTTTCCATTAATCTATTGGAGGGTCGGAATTATTTCGTTTATTTATTATATAGTATTTTAACGAGTTTCGTAATTATGCGTACAAACATATATATTGTCACGCCTATTGTTCGTAGGGTTAGCAGAAACTAAGGAATTGAACCTGCTACGGTGCTGGTGAAAAAAGTCTGTTTCACCCTCATCACAGTTTATCATACGTGCTCGACTGTTAACTTGCTCGATTATTCATAGCGTATAATATAAATAATCAGTTTATTTAAATATTATTATAATTTGTAATTAGAATGCATCGTTGATCGAATTGTAAGCACGAATGCTGATCGAGAGGTCCTGGATGTTTTTCTAACTAGAAATTCCTGGTAGTCGTAGCCTGGAATTATACCCAGCGCATGGCAAGATGTTCACAATCTATTCCAGGATCGTACATATAACATAATTAGTGAAACGTAGGAGTGTATAATATTATACTCCTCTGCCTAGCTCTTTGGAGATTAAGGGGGTGATATAACCATTTTATTTATAGTTAATTTTATTTACGCTCAAACATTCTGTACACAAAATACACTACAATAAATTTTCAAGGCAAAGGCATACCATAAAAGGTCCTGGTACTGTACGGTTTTCCTTCAACTGTTCGCTTTCGTATGAAACCAAGCCGTGAAATTAGTCGAGCCGCAAGACTTTACAGCCGATAAAATACGTCACTCAGAGCCATCGGAGAATCAATAAAACGTTGGGCTCACAGTTCTAGACCGGGGATTTGTTAGATTACGCGCTTACGTGATTTGACAATGACTTTTGAAAATGTGGCTAAGACATTAACTGACTTGAATATTTATTCTGTTTTAAAAGTACTCTGTTATTCTTTGACCAACTAGCGAACTCGATTTGCTTTGAATATGATAAGATGTTTGTTTCTTAACTAGTACTCGTTATACTAGTAATATTCTCAGTCCCCATAATTGTCCATTTATAATAATAATAATAATAATCGACCCATTATAATTCCATTGTTGGAATATGGGTTTCCTCTCATATTGAGAGGTTTAAGGCCATAGTCTGCCACGCTGGCCAAGTGCGGGTTGGCAGACTTCACACACCTTAGAAAATATTTTTTTTATGAGTTCTAAGGTATGCAGGTTTCCTCACGATATTTTCCTTCACCGTTAGCAAGTGATATTTAAATTTAAAACGCGTATTTGTAAAAAGGTGCGCGCCATGGATTTGAACCCAGGACCTCCGGAGTGAGAGGTTGAATTCTTAACCACTAGGCTATCACTGCTTATTTTCTGATTATGTTATAAAATATGAATAAAACGCAACCTCACGCCTGCAATCCCCGAAGAAGTAGGCAGAGGAATGCAGAACACTCCCACGCTTCACCGGTTACGTTTAAGTCCCATGGAAAAGGTGGTGAGCCTATTGCCATGCATAGGGCACCAAATATTAATAGGTGTGTTTTATTTAAAAGTTCATTGTCTATTAGGATGGCATAATAAGACGAAGTACACACGTTTATTTACTAACGCCTTTAACCACTACGTCTTGTTAAAGACGGTGTAGAAATGTAATAGATATTTTCATAGCATACATTATCTCTCACAGATATTGGGTGCAAGCATTAACCGAGCCACACTACTGTAAAAAGATATGAGATATTTTCCATAGTGTCAGTTGCAATAAAATACAACTATTGGTCCAGTATGAATGTACTATAAATCCGCTATATGTAGATTTATGTGTAAGCCCAGCCAGAATACACATTCACAAATTTTCACCGCATAACTTTACGGCCAATAGAGGGATTTGGCTTTGAAAGTAAATGCGGTCAGCGAGTAAAATATTGGCACGTACCAGTCAAAGCTTTTTTAGAAAACTTTACGATATAAATATTTCTACATATAATACCCAAAGGAACGTGTTCGACTTACAGATAGGTACTAGTGTGTATGTTTTAGGTGTAATTCGAATATAGTTTTCCCAAACAAACCTCTTGTAATAAAAATAATAATAATCGATCTACATATTTGTCATTCTACAGAGTTTTGAGAGTGATAAGCCTATAGTCTGCCACGCTGGCCAAGTGCGGGTTGGCAAACTTCACGCGCCTTAGATAATTTTTTTCTAAGGTGTAAAGTGAATTTCTTGTAAAATAAATATTTTGATTAAGTAACAATATTCACTAGCTTATTGGTTTATTATTGACCTCGATGTAACCACGTTCACTGCTGGAATTTAATGGAGCTTGCATGTTGCCATGTTACCTTTGAGCGCTTAGTTATTAATACAGATAACAAAATTCAAAACATGTTAAAAGATTGTGTTTAAAGTTACTTATTTGATTGTACTTATTAATTATGTCTTAACAAGAATAATTATTGTTAATCGAAATTTTTTTCACACAAGATTAATAATTAATTAAACTTTCTGTAAATTATTAATATAAAATATTTTGTGAAATTTTTTGATGTCGGGTTTTCTTTCATTTTTGTATATTATTTGTTTAAACGTCTATAATCAAATATATAACAAATTTAAACTGGCTAAATGAATATATGCAGAGAAACCGCTTGTACTAGTTACAGACATCAGTAACTTTAAAACTAAAAACGGCTTGGATGCACTAAAAAAAGATGAATAATTTCAACCAGGCTTTAAAAAACTAAAAAACAAATCTTTTCAGACATTCGATTTGTGTTAAGCTGTTACAAAACAATGTCAAGAAGTTGTGCCGCACAACTTTACAGCCAATAAAAGATGTTCGAGTGAAAACCGTTTCGGTACGCCAATAACACAGCGGGAAGTAGATCCCTATCAGACAAAACCGATACACAAATACCGCTGTTATGCATACTGTTTGTTGACTAAATCGACGCCTCTGCTCACTTCTATTGATAATACGATGTAAATACTTGTACGGATCTATAATATGGATGCAGAGGTATTTTCTTGGGGAGAACGTTTCATGAATAATGATGCACGTAACGTATTTGTATTTTATGCTTAGACTGTACAAGACTGACTTGGTCTTATTACATACATATGTACATGCACACGTATACCCGTATGTTCACACATGCACTCACACATACACATAATATGTTTTCATTACGTTATATTCTAATTTCGAAGTTAGAATAATTAGGTGGATTGCAATTTCTCTAATTCAAAGCTAAATACCCTAGATACGAAATTGGCCGCACCATTGAAAATAACCATATTTAAGCATTTGACAATTCCGAAAACTATAAATACATAGTTAATTCTATCTCCCGATGGAACAAGACGGTGTAACATGCTTAAACACAAGTTCTGTACTGAGTTATGTCAAGTGATATTCATTGTTCTGGAGTTAGTAGGCGAGTGGGTTGGACACACGACTCGAGAGTGGAAATTTGTTAAACCGCAAAACTTCATTGCTGATTAAGACAACTGGCTTCTCTAGTTATCACAGACTGAAGTTTACTGTGCACAAGTTGCCATTAGAACTGACAAACTAGCAATTAATTATTCGAACATAACGTATCCTGTTCAAAGGAGAACCATATGTATGTATGTAGGATTTTAATAGAAGAAGGACGAGACGTGCACAACGTCTTGAACGTCAATTGTATCTCTTGGTCGACAGACGTTTAAATTTATAATTATATAGCAAATTTGTTGTTGCCAACAAATTCAAGCGTCCATTGAAATGTAAGGTTTTTCATATTTCATTTCAATATCATTTTTCATTTCAAGATCCCAACACACCACATTTTTATTCAAGTTGGCTAATTATTTGTTGCGTGGTCAACGAGCATATAATTATTTCTCCAACTCACCCTCGTTACGATCAGCGGGACGCTATGGGAAAGAACCTCGACTAAATCCGAAACTAAACGGGGCATCCCGAAAATTAAGAAAGTTGAACGGGTACATAATTTCCTCAAACATACAATCAGACAAATATGTATATCCAGTACCTGCTCGTTTTTAATCCGTATAATGTATATGTTAAAGATATAATATTTACTATTTCCGAAAACCTGTTACATATATTCAAGTGATCTGTTCGATTATGTTATATTATTGTATATATACATATTATTGTATATATGTATGTACAGATTTGTATTAGTGTAGAACAGCCACAGGGATTATCTGAATTGAGCGTTCTGACCCTATTATTATTCGAAATAATGTGCTGTCAATTGCAAAATTGCACAAAATTATACAAGAGATGATTTGTCATTTCGTGTGCCACTCCACATATATATTTGCATATTATTAGAATTTGAAATTGTCATAGAAATCACAATGTCGTGCCATGAAATGTTAAAAAACAATTCCCAATGGGATTTCTTAGCTTGATGTCATATTCTCTGCAAATTCTCTCTGCACTATTAGCCTCGATACCTGGGCCGATTCAATGTAGGTATATTGTATATATATGTGTATGTAATATATCCGCGAAGAAAAACTCGTAGCATGCCAACCTTTACCCAAAACACAGCTACATGATGGCGACGATAAGGATTTTAATAATGATGTTGAGAAAAGGAAGGACCATCAAATGGCGGTACTAATAGTAATGCTAAGTAACGTACTACAGGTAATTTTATACCCACACTAACGCCTTAAGTGTACTTAAAACTCTAACATCGTAATTATAAACTAGCTCTCAACATTTATCTAAACTGAATTTTCACTTCTAAGTATAATTAATATTGCAAAGGTCGTTTCGGCGTGTCGTAAGCTTATTAGAAAATAAAGAAAAAAAACTGTCCTTAATACCGATATTAAATAAGACTTGGACGCCTACATTTTATTTAAGAGATGATAAATGATAGCCGTTTCTTGACACATGAAACTGTTATTTAGCACTTTGTCATTATTCGTCCATTTATATAACATGGGTGGGTGCCGTCACAATATATTGTAAATCATACATATTCATAACACCCTGTATAATTAGATATGTGAACAGCTATGTTAATTTACTTAACAACTGCGAGAGGTCAGTCATGAACAGACTGTGGCGTTAGTTCTTAACTTAGTATAACTTGATCTCCGTCATGTTAAATTAAATTAAATCACACATCAATCCAATTTATTTATTTTATAGTTATTAATAGATTGCAAATTAACTGACGGTTGCTTTTATCCTGATTAATAGGTTGTAAAAATTGATAAGTCTTGAAGCTTTTAGCTTTTAGCATGTATTATATTTAAAACGATATTTAAAAGTAAGAGTATTGTATAATTATCTTAAATTTTTGGTATTACTTGAGTTGCCTGGTAAGAATATGGCATTTGGCAGTGAATCCGTCCTTAGTTGACATTAGTAAATAAATAATAAAAGGATTGATAAGGAAACGTAACTTCACATCTTTAATCACCGAAGAGGTAGGCAGAGGAATGCAGAACACTCCCACGTTTCGCCGGTTACGTTCAAGTCCCACTATGTAATTACAATACAATTGCAATTACAAAACGCGATTTTGATAATAAAATTTATAATAAATGTTTTACTGCTCATAATTTTTTTTATATTGATAAACTGTTTATCTGCCGTTGATCTGTTTGGCTAATAATAATGTAGTGCTAATACGTTTCTAGAATGGTTCCTTTATAAATTATATTTTCAGTTAACGAATACACGGTTAAATCATAATGAATCCTAACTAACGTTTAAATGTTAATGCCTGATACATTCAAAAATATCCACAACGATGGAATTTTATTTGTTTGTTGTTCATTGTGCATCAATACAATGGTTAAACATTTTTTCCCTCTACCCTTGAAAAGTCCTAAAAGAATATTAGTGTAACTGGAAAAAGAAAACATGGTTAAAAAGATGATAAATACGAGTAAAGTAATAATAATAATAATTATTCCAAATACTGTATTTACACGAGCTAAAACCTAAAAGCTAACAAAATGAAACCACTGAAAACAAAAACAAAAATTTTCCTCAATGTGTAAGTAATCTGTGTAATCTAAGTTTAAGACAGTAACTTGACGCCTAATCGGCGCTATCACGAAGTTGGTCTATGTGAAGTAAGTTTGCAACCTAATTTTAGTTAGAAGCTATCTAGTTGGTACGAACCGCTATCTACACTACGAGGTAGAAACGCTATGAAATTGATTTATTAAATAAGGAAGTGTATTAAATGGTATTTAATTATTAATTTAATATATTTTTATATTTAATACATCATTAATTTAAGTTTTTTTTTCTATTATTTTAGACGGCTACCGCCAACTGTCCTGTGTACCGTTAGAAAGAATGTTCGGATGTATTAAAACCGCCCACAGTGTAAAGTAATCACATGTAAATAAATAAATGTAGATTTACAAAGAGCTTTTTTCCATTAAGCTCGATTATGACGGATTAAGTGCAAGTTAAAGCTCTACGAAGGATCGCAGTGAGCTACAGCCATTAATTCGCATCCAAATAAAGTGTCACGGGATAAGCACGTATTAAATTAACGCGCCTGTTATCGTTGGGGCTGAAGGGATTGAAAATTCAACTCAATTGAAGGTTCATTCTAAGTTCGTCCTGTTTCATGTGGGTTTTCAAATGTGTTTGTGCACTACGATCTCTAATCCGCATACCCAGCGTGGACATTATGGGTAAAAACCCCCCAGGGGAAGCCTACGTCCAGCTATGTATTTAAATATTGTTTTGTTTAATTAACATAATATTGTTTTGTTACAGATTCGTGTAGCACCGACACGTATACTAGTTGTAGATAAAGTAAGTCG
>DWDT01002312.1:0-13944 GCA_018245595.1 Microceris scylla | reverse complement strand
GGACGCGAAGAGCAAGTGGAAGCGGCACGCAAGCAACTGGAGGCAGCAGTAGCGGAGATTAGCAACGTATCAGAGGGCGAGATGGCAGTAGCTCCTCGTCACCATCGGCACTTCGTAGCTCGTCGCGGCGAAGTGCTACGTCGCATCGCAGAAGACTGCGGCGGTGTGCAGATTTCATTCCCGCGGCAGGGCGTCAATAGCGACCGTGTCGTGCTCAAGGGACCCAAGGATTGCATAGAGGCGGCCAAAGCACGCATAAACGAGATCATCGAAGACTTGGAATCTAAGGTCTGCATCACGCCTTGTGACTTCATAAAAACGCATTGAACGCTTTTATATATACTAAATTCACACATGTATTTGAAATTTGTAAGGTAGTTTGCTTTTATATTTAAAAAGATTACAATTTCAGGTAACCATCGAGTGCATAATTCCTCAAAGACATCATCGCACAGTGATGGGTGCTCGCGGGTCAAAGGTTAAGGATATTACGGCAGAATATGATGTGCAAATTAAGTTTCCCGAACGTGATACGGCCGAGGGTGATACTTCTGTTCGGATTAATGATGAGAACAGTGAGCCTAACCATAATGATATAATCAGAATAATGGGTCGTCCAGAAAAATGTGAAGCAGCTAAGAAAGCATTACTAGAACAGGTAATTATTTAATGAGATTTTTTCCTATTTGTAGTAATTACTGCAGGTTTGCATATGTATGTTACTTTGTACTGCATTTCCATATATATATATATTACTATCAGTTGGGTGTATATTACAATCAATTGGGTGCACAACACTGCAAAACACCTCAATTCAAGACAAAGAAGGCCTAATTATGTTAAAAAAAATTGCTTCATTGAACGTAGTTCGAGCCAAATACGTAAAATGTATTATTTAACATTTTTTGATTTCTTTAAAATATAAAAACTTTATGTTTCAGGTGCCTATTACTATTGAAGTACCTGTTGCAAATGAGCTACATAGGGTACTTGCAGGTCAAAAGAGGAGAGAATTGATGCAAACTTATGACGTTCATATACTGATGCCGCCTCCTGATGAGAATAGCGATATTGTCAAGGTAGGGATTATTATTATAATATTAGTGACAGACCGTAAGTTCAGTTCCGGTTGCGGCCAAAAAATCTAGTTACGGCCTTAGATTCGGTTTCGTCCAAAAATTGGCCGAATGTTTCAACCGCGCCAAAAATCGAGTGTTCGTGAACTATCGTGCGACGTTCGGCGAACTTCGCAAGAAAGGATGAATCTGTTTTTAATTATCAATTAACTGTAATATGAATACAAAATGAATGTCCCGAATTTTATAAATCCGGTACAAACGTCATATCATATCATATACTGTTCATGACAAAAAATTTAAGTAACATTTCACTCTACTTCACTGTCGGTATAAATAGAATATGCAAATAAATGCGTAAAAATTTTTTGTGGTCGCAAAGCACACTATGTTTCTAAATGAAATCTAGTGCATTTCAATAAAATGTAATACTATTATTATTACTATTAAGTAGTAGTATGCAATAGAAATATAAAATATGTTTAAGTATCGGTTTTGGCCGAAATTAAGAGAGAAGCCAAAAGTTCGGTTTCGGTTTCGGCTAAAAGAACCATTTCGTTTGGACACTACATAACATGTTTGTTGAAGAATCAAAAACAATATTAATAAAAGAGCCTACCATGACTTTTAGGTGACCGGAACACCAAGCAATGTTGAAAAAGCTAAAGAAGCACTTGCTGATAAAATAATAGAAATGGAGAAAGAAAAAGAAGATAGAATCCTCAGGTAACTTTGTCTTTTTAATCTATTAATTTAAGTACATATGTATCCGATAGATTTGTAGTCATATATTAAATATATTTATTACTTTAGGTCATTCGAACTGAAATTTAAAGTTGATCCTGAATATCATCCCCTTGTCATTGGCAAAGGGGGTTCAGTAATTTCCAAGATTCGCACCGACTATGGAGTACAAATAAATCTGCCTAAACGTGGTGACCCTGATGATGATATAATCACCATCCAAGGATATGAAGATAAGGCTCAACAGGCTAAGGATGCCATTATGGCAATAGTACATCAACTGGTAAGCATTCACTGATTCATGTATATTTAATGGTATTGTAACAATAGAAAAGAAACACTAATTGAAATTTATTTATATTCAGGATAATCAGTATAGAGAGGAAGTGGATATTGACCCTCGTGTGCACAGAAGACTGATTGGTCTGAGAGGGAAAAACATTAAGCGCATAATGGAGGAGTACAAAGTGGACATTCGGTTCCCTAAGCATGGCGACGATAGCATTGTGGTAATCTCTGGAGAAGAGGATGATGTGCTAGATGCTAAGGAGCATCTGCTTAATATAGCTGAGGAATATGTAAGTGTTATATTATACATTCTTTCTCACTCATGAAGAGAATAACATGACATCAAAATCAATAGTCTTATATTTTAAAGTATTTTACAAAGAAAAATATAGTTATCATTTACAGAGGAACATGTGTGACTAAACCTCTATAACAGAAGCTTGGGTTAAGTAAATATGAAAATCATGAATGTCTTGTCTCATATTGTGACTAAAACAACAATGTGTGATAGTGTTTGTGACCTATTTCTGAGCGGCAATTTGTATAAAATAATAAATCTCATTAAGTTTAATATAAGTCACATTTTGACCGTAAAACTCCCAGCCTGTATTTTTATGTAAAATTTTTATTTTCATATTACGCAAACCAAGTACAAAAGAACTTTATATACAACACAGGAAGCAGTAATAGATAAGTGATTTAGATATTAGCATCCCCTCTAGGCAGTTTGAACACCTGCTACTGTTTACGTTTTTACAGAGTCAAAAAAATGCACAGTGCTCCTTTAATTTTCTAAAATGTATTAAATCTGCCAACCTACACTTGGCCAGTGTAGTACTGTGTATTCTTCTGTTGTTACCCTTTTGGCTGTCCTTTAACTCTTCCCATTCTAAAAAAGAAGTATTGTGTCTAATAGTACATTAATACAAAAGCGCAATGAGTTTTATTATCATCATCATGATATTCTTACACTTGTTAACAGCTTCAAGACGTGGCTGACAGATACCAGCGCCCTGCAGCACCGTCACTAGATTTCGGTGAAATGTTAAGCAATGACAACACTAGCAGTAGTGGTGGTACTAGTGGAAACTCTGGCGCTCCTGCCGCCGGTTTCGTGGTGAAGGGCGGACCCTGGGAGCAGCGGGCGCCTGATACGGCTTCCACGCACGAGTTCCCCACAATGCCGGGTGCGCCACGTGCATCCACGCCGCAGCAGCCTTCGCCTGCTGCCTGGGGCCCACGTCGCTAACCGACAGCCTTGGGACCGGACTCCGGCGTTGAGGAAGCCGGAGTCTAATAGATTGTGTAGATCGGTCCCTATTTATAATCCTCGCGACTCGTACTTCGCTCGACTGTTCGGCCTATTTTGTTATGGTGGACGCGGTAAGGTCGTCGCTCCGTTGTTGCGTTTTTATATAACGATAGAATTTATATGCGTCCAATGAAATTACTGCATTTCCCGTAAAGGATTTGGGACTTTGGTTTTAAACATTGATCGAGTATGATTATATCGATTAATGGTAAGTGCTGTACGCCATACACAATATAGAATTATCAGTAATAATTCTAATGATTTAAGTTGTTTGTTGAATTAATACATACAATTAATTATTAATATATGGAAGAATAAAATTATAGTTATATATAATTATACTACATCATGAACCATTATTAAGTGCATGTATAGAAATTTCTATGTACTTATTGGTTTAAATGGCAATGAATTATGTTATCATAATAATTTTCATTATATTTTTTACAACTATATATTTCTAGTGTTGCCTATAACATAAATAAATCATTATTGTAATAAGACAAAAATAAATATTTTTACAAAGTAATTTGTACATAGCAAATTGTGTTTGAAATATTAATAAAATCTTTTACAGGATTATATTTTTTTATTTTCATAAATAAAACCTTATCTAATTTTTCGAAACAAAATAGTTATCATTTCTTTTTAGTATTTTGAATAATTAGTAAGTTTAGCCTTAACAGTCCAACAGTAATTAGCCATAACAGCCAAGTGATTTCAATTCAGCCATTTTCTTGGGGCCCTGAGCTTAAATCCTGGTGTGCAGCTCTTTACAAAACAAGTGGATTGACTTCATTCCATTCCTGGAACTTCGTGTTATTTTTTTATTTTACGTATCAGGAGTTATTTAAAAAAAATACCGTGTTAAAATTTTTAAACAATGTTATTACACAAATGAATGAATCGTTTAAAAATAGTGGATTTTTGGTGTAATTTTTTCAGAACAAGAAAAAGGTACTCTGCATAAGATCTATCAGATATTCAGAAAATCTTTGAAAATAACAGCTTTGTTTAATTTTTTCGACAATGCTATATCTAAAACTAACCAATTGATTTTGATAAAATTGGTGGCGTACTACGCAGTTCTTTGAGCTGATTCGTTTTAGGAATAGATATTTGAACCGTTCAAAAATCATTTCAAATATTTATTTTTTTTAATTGTTGAAAATTGATATTACTCAAAGTCGAACAAGTTCAAATAATTTAAATTTATACGATCTTGTCAACAGAGCCCCACAGAAAGCGGCCAAACGCGTTCCGATCGGTCAACGCGATCAAAAATTAAGTCTCATTACCCTATAGACATTCACACGTACACACCTCCACGCCTCCCTCTGCACCTGCGCACATCACATACATACATAAATTATTAAACTGTGAAAATAATCAGAATAGCATTTGGTAACTCAAAACATAGAAATCTAGTGAGAACTAGGTTTTCTACATTTGGAGTGAAAACATGTTCACACTTATTTTATATAAAAAATGCCTTGATGACTAAATTTCTCTTATCCTATGGGTAAAGCAAAATATCGTAAGGGAACTTGCACACCTTAGAGTTAAAAAAATGTTCCGTAAGTCTGTCAACTCATACTTGGCCAGCGTAATGGGCTTATTATGCTTAACCCCTTAGATTTACCTTCTCATAGTACTTACACAAGTGCATGAACTAATCATAGCCTAATAATAATAATAGATAGCCTAATAATAATAGCTTAATAATAATAATCATAGCCTAATAATAATAATAATCATAATAACCCCTTATTTTTTAAATTCTTTTAAACAGTGCGCAATTAATGAAACCACAGATGCACCAATTGAATTGGTTAGTTTAAAGTTCCTTGTTGTGCTGTCATCTTGACGTTTAAAGTTGTTAGTTGGTTGACACTTGTATGTATATTGTGAGGGAGTAATATGGTGTCAGGTGTTCTTTGTATAATAAAGTAATATTAATTTCAAATAAGTCAGACAGAAGCGATTATCATATATTTTGCAGTGAAGTTTTTGTTTATATACAGTATCTAAAATAGTATGAAATAGACTGATTCTAATTACGTTTTTAAAAGTTTGTTTATGTTAACAAATTAGCCATAATGCCTATGTATTACAAATGGTAAATGTCGGCTTCTTATGTTTTAAAATGCTTGTGAAGCAATGTATTAACATTCTGTAATTTTTAAATTATGTATTTTCAGGAGTTCTATTAAGAATCCAAAACGTGATATTTACGTTTACCCCAGTATTGAAGTCTGCACCCACCCTTTAAAATCTGAGGTGTCTAGTACTGTAAGTATACAAAATCAGGATTCTTACTTTATTTAGCTTCATAGGCTGATGACGCCTCTTAACATCAAGAAATGTTTATGCCTAATTTGATGTATTTAAATATATATTTTTTGAATTTGTGAGAAATTCTTTATTCCAATTAATATATGGAAAATGTAAAAGTTTTATATAAATTATCTGTTTAAATACCTATCCGTTATTTCAGAAAATCAGTGCCAATAAGAGTTTTGTTGAGAATCTACAAAAATGGAGTTCACCTTTCGAAGAGTTGGATCCCTTATTAAAATTTGAACAAATGAATCAGGACATGGTTAGTACAATAATACTATATTTGGAATTTTATGACACTTATTATTAGGCAAACCATGTACTGTAGTGACTAGACAGTGTCTGATCACATATGATTTTCTAATAATATATGAAGTGATATTTTAATGGCTTAAAATTTAACCTGCTACTAGAATTCGAATTTGGGATTCCCAGGAATCCTAAGTTATGGTGTACCTGTGTTATGGTGTCTTTACAAAATTAAGTGTATTTTTAAGATCAAAATTATGTTTCACTTTATGTAATAGTGAAGGCATATAGGAAACCTGCATGTCTTATGGCCTTTCACAATATTTTAAAAAGTTAAAACTATTATCTTTGTCTTTTCTTTCTCTGACCCAAGTCCAATAGTAAAATAATAAAATATCTTATTGATAAAAAGGACATATTGGTGCTGGTAATATATATTTAGGTGAACACATTATCCATTTATATAACAAATACTTCTTAAGTTTATCACAAAAGTATTTGTCGTCTGTGGAAATATTATCTACAAAAACCAGCTCAACACTTAGGTGCAGGAACCACTGGAAGGCAGACTAGTTTAATATATTATTCAAATTCAAATTATTTTATTCATCATAAGGTATATACATACACTCAATGAAGGTCATGTTTTAGTTATACTTATACTTCGGCTTTGTGGCTATAGTATACCGGGACGGGACACTTTGTGGCTATAGTATACCCTCTGGCTATAGTAGACCGGGAGAAAAAAGCCAGAGAAAAAAGCCAGAGCAAAAACTCCAAGCACTGTTTTAAATAACAAAATTTGAATTATTATTTACTATCAGAAGGGAAATTAAAATGTTCTGTTTGTTGTTAGTGTGTTAAATATTTTCTTGAAACTTGTCATGTAGTACATAATATTTCATGTGATATGTTGCTATTAATATTTATATTATAGGATACTGGTCCGTTAGAAGTAGACCATAGTTTGAAGAGTTATACAAAGGCTTGGAGTTCAAAACGCACATTTATACTTAACAAATATACTACAGGAGAAAAATTGACCATTGTTAGTAGTTTCTTACCTGGAGGAGAGAAAGGTTTGATATTATTTACATGCTTTTGTTAAAATAACTTTGTTATGTCAAGCGTAAACAATATAAAAATTGGCAATCTGAGCCTGGCCAAGGGAGCAAAGGTGATGGGACTTCAATCTGAAAAACCAGACTCAGAATTCTGGTCCATCCAACATCATTAAGCTTTTAAGCAATCCATTACCAATATATTGGATCCAAAGACATTTAGTTACATTTATAGAAACCCAGTCCCATCAGGTCAAATTGAAAATGACACTGATTGCAATTTCTACAAATGAAGCAAATCAAACCATCTAAGACACCAGAGTGTCTAAAAGAAGTTCTTATAATTTCTGTGGTTTTAAGCTTCTATTTTGATAGGATAGGACAGTTATTGGCTGGATTTAAATATTTAATGCTTAATATAATGCTATATTATGTTAATTAAATACTACATTTATTTATTCATCTTCTTCACTCACCTTATTTAAACACCCATCTCATTCCATAACATCACACCTGTAGTACCCAAAGGCGTAGGCACAGAAATGTAGTACACTAACACATTCCCTAGTCCCACATTCACTAGTTACTTTTATGTCATATGGAGTATGTGGTGAACCTATTGCTACACTGGGCACAATTCCAGACTCCGAGTCATGCCACGGGAAGTTCTAAATTATAAATATCCAATAGTACCCGATCCAGAATTTGAACCTAGAACCTCCCAATTGGCAGTCAAGCTTGCAACCACTCGACCAACGGGGCAGTCAAGTCAAATTTGCCATCCCATTCCACCAACAAATAGTTTCATTGTTTCCATTTTTCGTGAAGCTTTTGAGAAATGTTTACTAACACTCAATTATTTCTTTTTTTTTTGTTATTTTAAGTTAGTTCATTTTCAGCCCTTATAAGACAGGTATCTAATTTGAATGACAAGGTTAAGCATAGGCTTGAACAGTTGGACGATTTTGATGAATCTTCTGTGAGGAAAACTATGGGACTAAGTCAACAGGAGTTTGTCACAAAAATCCATGTGCTTGATGATGAAATAAAAAAGGTAATTTTTTTAAATAACTTCCAGTTTGGCATTTTAGTTTAGTTTTAGGCAATAAATAGTAAAACACAACTTGTAAATTTACATTATGATATAAAAATTACAGGCCTGGAACTCTGAGCAAAGAGTGAAAGCGTTTAAAATTGGAATTCAGTGTTCAAAGTTGTTGTCTGATATAAGTGTGATGCAGTTTTATCCCAGCAAGTTTGTCCTGATTAGTGATATACTGGATAATTTTGGTAATTTGGTCTTTGACAGGTTGAAGATAAAAAGTTTTGGGTGAGTTTATGTATTAGCCGTATAGAGCACTGATTAATAATATATATGACAATATATATATATAATAACATACAATAACTTTGTTATAAATTTGTAAAATACAGTAACTTTGTTATAAATAACCTAATTTAGCTTAATAACATAGGGATAGAGATGTGAGGAGCATTCAGGACATAGATCCGAATGAGGTACCAGAAGCAGCAAAGGAAACATGTCAGAACTGGATGTTTAAAATGGCTTCAATCAGGGAACTGCTGCCGCGCCTGTACATGGAGATGTCATTGTTGAAATGTTATGCATTTATGTCGAAAAATGAAATTAAACCAACCATTGCACGACTTACAACAATGATCAGAGGAATTGGTAATCCATTAGTTGCCATTTACTTGCGCGTCTACCTATGTAATGTTGCCTCCAAACTCCTGGGCAAGGAAAGTGAAGACTATTTTTATGAAAACTTGAAAGAATTCCTTGGAGAATATCAACAGGTATTTTATTGTTGGTCAGAAAATAGGATTGCTTATTACGTTTGCTTGATGTGATTAACAAATCAGTTGATTTCATTGGCACAATTTTAAAAATGTATGTACTATTAGTAATTTTAATGATATTTTTTTATTGAATTTCCAATGTTTCAGATGTACCATCCCACAATAATTAAAAAATCTAGCACCCAACTCTTGACCCTTGATCAGTATTTGAGCCTTTATGTGCCAGCACTGGACTGGTTGCTTTACGGCACTTTGAACTCTAGTAAATGTAAAGTGACCCTTCTAGAAGAATTTCTAGAACAATGTGAGGAAATTGAGAACAAGTAAGTACTTAACATTAATGGAAAGTTATGCATACCATTCTTATGTTACTAAAAATGATTATACATATTCATAATATCTCATCTGATCTCTTCATTATGTAATGTTTTTAATACAATATTTATGTCCTTTCAGCGAATTATTTTTGTGCTGCGTCATTTCGGCATTTGACTCTGAGAGTATTATAAAAAAATCAACTGAGATATTGGGAATGATACAAAAATCCGCAGATAAAATGGGTAAGGAAATGATGTGGTTACTATATAATGACTTAAATAATTAATTTGCTACTAACTAATAATGTGCTATGTTTACCGAGTCGAGACCCCTTAAGATGCTCTGTTTTGAGGCGAAACTCTTGTTGGTTGAAACTCTTCTTGCCTACCATACGTGGTATAACAAAGTGGAGAATATGCAAAATAACTTTAATAAAATTTTTAATAATGGATTTCCGCAAAGTAACACCTGTCTTAATGAAAAAACCTAAGAAACTTATCTGCACTATTTTTTAAAAAGCAACGCGACGCCTGTAATCTCTAAACAAACAGGCAGAGGAGTGTAGTATTTACACTCCCACGTTTCACCAGTTACGTTTAAGTCCCATGGAATAGGTGGTAAGCCTATACACCGGGCACAAATTCAGACTCCATGTCGCTACTAAAAATTCTAAATTAGAAAGATCCATTAGTATTTAGTACCCGACCCTGGGATTTGACCCCAAGACCTCCCGATCGGCAGTTGCGCTTGCAACCATTCGACAAATGAGGCAGTCAGGCAATGACTATTTTTTACATGGACAATGTTTTTTTTTTCTTATGAATTTGTTAATAATTTTATCAATAATATGTTTTCAGTTATGTTAAACCATGCACTAGCATCACTCGGAGAGCATCTTTGCAACGCCAGTAGCTACCGTCAGCTATCGTCAGAGTCCTTAAGTCAAACTTGGTGGAAAATCGCTAGTAACTTGAACTCCACTGCAGATTTTCTCCAAGTTTTGGAACCGTGGCTCCAATTTATCTGCACTCAACTTTCGGTGTGTATTTAGTAAACTTTGTTTGGTTTATCTACACAAATAAATAGAATTGTAGTGTCTGCTTTTAATATTAAAATATCGCTCTTTACTAAATGCCTATGTATACACGTTACATACTTATACCAAAAAAACATTATTTACAATTTTCGTCTGTTTGTCTGTCTGTTTGTTCCGGCTAATCTCTGGAACGGCTGCACCGATTTTGACGAAACTTTCATTGACAAATAGCCGATGTAATAATGAGTAACTTAGGCCGCTTTAATTTTAGAAAAAAATTGACTCTCATGCGAACGAAATCGCGGACATAGTCAATGGTTATATTTAATAGTAATTACTAAACATACATATAATAGAGAAATTATAAAACTTTGGAAATTAATAGCTGTTCCTTGTACATATTAAACGGCCTCATTTTCAGACGCAACATATCAATATAATTTTGCGTGGGACTATTCGTTATTTAGTGAAATGTCGGAAGCCAGTCGACAATCACTCCGCTCAAATTCAGGCAGTCATTAAAAGAATGCTGAAATCGATCCCTGATGTAGAAGAATTATTTCTAATGGTAAGTATTAGGCTATAATATAAAAAAGACTAGTTTTATATAAAGGTTTTTAATTAGTATGAGTGCATTTAAAAAAAATTACCCGTCAACATTTTGCTTGTTGTTTAGTACTAGCTAGTAAAAGAAATCGTAAATGGATAATGTACAGTTCTTTTGAACAGACTATATTTTTGGTTATTTTTTGTGTGCGTTTAATGATGTTTTTCGGTTGTCCAGGACGCGTTCATGCCGCTGGTGGAGCTGGTCCAGGGCTCCAATGCGCGCACGGCCATGGCGAAGACGGTGCTGTCAATGTTCTTCCAGCGGTACGGAGCCGCGCATGTGGAGGACCATATCGTCATCTCCTGTCTGATGCGCCTCTGTTGCATCTTGCACGACTCTATCAAGTAAGCGATCAGAATCCTCTATCAAATAATTATGGTCTTTTCACCCGCCGTACTCTGTCTCCCAGCCCGTAAAATATAGAAAATCCGTAGGCCTCATCGTTAATTTTTATAGTTGTTCGTATATCGCTCGGACACTAGAAATCAATGAGTTGCTGTCGTTAATACCATACAGTGGCCAAAATAAACTCTTTCTTTGACATTGAACTTTAAAAGTACTAGAGTATATTTTGAAGGCGTTAATTAAATGTAATTAATATAATTCTTGTAGGTTTCGTGACCAAAGTTTGAGATTAGTTAATACGGAGTTCTGACCGGCTTTGTGATTTTCAGTCAGTCAGTTTTTATATACATCCTATATAATTATTACATTTTTACATTTATTTTATTGATTCATGACGTTATTAACATTATACTCAATGTTCCAACTATTTGCCACCGGCATGGATACAGATTCGACAGGACCTTAAAAAGATCGTTTCGTGCAATCTTTTACCATTGATATGATCACTCTAAATCTCTAAATTTTATTGACTACGTTCATATCCAATTCAAATTTCAAGAATTTGCAACAAAAAACCTATTTTAAACAAAAAGTGATTACTATAAAAGACAATTTATGAAATTTGCTTCTTGTTTTTAAATATTGCACATAATTTTTGTGACTACATTTCCTAAAGGATTATAACATTTTGGAATCTTGGTTAGTTGCTACAATTTTTTTAAGAAATTTGCCATAGTAGTGTCCATACTTTTTTTTATATCACGTTGGTGAAAGTGGACTAAAAGTAAAACCTTTTAAAATTTTAGGGAAAAAGATGATTTGGATTGATATTTGTGTAAAAACTACAAGCATTCTGGGATTTTAAAGGATTATGGTGGATAGGAGTACTTATAGATAGGATTAGATTGTTGTCACAAAAAAAAAATCATAAATATTCGAAAAATTGCGGTCGTGGTAGTTAAAAATATCATAAAGGGTGTCAATTTTCAAATAATTTTAATTTTTTTGTAATTACAATAAAAATTGAGACACCTCGTGTGTGTGGGCGTGTGTTATTTCATTTGGATATAATTATATTGAATCAATATTTTTCAGCTGATATTGATACATACAATGTTTTGCATATAAAATATGACCTTTTTACAATTAGCACATGTATTTGCATTTCAAGTGTTTCAAATAGTATTTCGCCCTTTTCCAGTGCTGTCACAGTAGAGGACGAGACCAAAGTGTGCGCCGATCTAATAAACAAGTTCGTGCAAGCGGTGAAGTACCACGACGACCCCGAACAACAGCTGAACTTTTATGTGGAGTGTCGCGCGGCCTTCATAAAACTCGATGCGGTCCTTATAACTTTGGTGCATGTAAGGAAACTGTCATTAATTTTCTATAACCATTTTTCACTTTCGGTAAGTACCGAGTGGCTGTTGAGCAAGCATATTGCTGCTTAAAATTAAATGTGGAATTGGCAAGGTTTGAGAGCCGTTAAAGCTATTTGGAATGAGTGACTTATTTAATTAGTGTCAATTTATTTTTTAATACGTCGTGTAATCGAGTGAACTCGTGGAACACTGATGGTTAATTTTGAAGTTCAACATTAAGAATAACTATAAAAAAGCAAGTTGTATGAGAGATTAAGAAACACATACGTGTAACGTGCGCGGCCAGGCGGTGAACACGCTGTCGGTGCGGGCGGGGGGTGCGGGCGGCGCGGGGGGCGCGGCGGGGCTGCGGCGCGCGTGCGCGGCGTACTGCTGCGTGACGGTGCCGTCGCTGCGCTGCGCGCTGGCCCGCGCGCCCCTGCTGCTGCTCAGCGGGCAGGCCGCGCTGCTCAACCACTGCATCGGCCAAGGTACGCCGCCACCGGACCCTACCCACTACTTTATCTGTGGATGTATCCCAGATGTTAACGATTCATTCATTATTACTATAAGTACGTTATATTCCAACATCCAAAATGGTGATATACATGCTTTTTAGTTACGTTATATATGTCCATAAGCTATGTTAGTAATACTGAATGTTGCCGAATCGAAGGCACTGAAGCCTATTGTAGTATTTGTTTTTCTGAAATGAATGTAGTGTTATATAATTTACGTACCTACTCAATATGTAGAGGAGTTTCGGTTGAACTCTGGGGAAGGCTCCTTCGCGAGATTAATATAAATAATATCAATTTCGATTACGATTACTTGGTATATACTATCGTTACATAAGAAATAAGGAAAGAAAACTAAAAATATTTATGTTTCATGTTACAGCTGAAGCGAACTTCAAAGCCCTAGTCAGTCTCATGCCAGACATCCCTCATTATATACAAGAAGACGGTCAAAATAAGCCAACACATTACAGAGTTGTCGGTTTAATAAGCAATTTTCTGTCCACGCTGTTAATACTTCCCGTGAGTAGTTTGTTATAAAGAATTTGTTTATTAATATATTAATATTATTTTACCTTGAATATGTTTAAATGTGCTTGTGTGTGTGTGTGTCCATAATAAGTACAATAGATCGTTTGAGTTTATTATAATACAGTTTATGCATATGTCTAGTTCGTTTACAAAAATGTAACTTCACGCCTGTAATCCCCGAAGAGGTAGGTAAAGGAATGCAGAATACTCCCACGTTTCACCGGTTACGTTTACGTCCCAATATCGAATAGGTGGTGAGCCTATTGCCATGCATCGGGCACATATCCAGACTTCGAACCACTACTAGAAAATCCTAATTAGAAAATTTTGTAGT
>DWDT01002311.1:0-13946 GCA_018245595.1 Microceris scylla | reverse complement strand
GGCCTATGTCCAGCAGTGGACTGTGGTAGGCTGATGATGATGTATGATATTAGGCTATTCCATCATAACAAGAGTTTCTCATGTTCTGTTCTATAATCAAAACATGAGACGCTATAGCGTTAAAATAAAAATCAATGCCCGCCTATTAGTCAGCTGCCCGCACCAATGTAATAAAGGGAATGAGATCCTTGGGGACTTTCGGGGAATACACAGCTACTTCTGTCGTCTGGAACAGCAAGAAAGTATCTGATTTTATATTAAATATATATGTAGGTATTTTCAAACATCCCTTGTGACGTTACTGTTTGTAGGTTTATTATGGTCACAATAAATTTTGTGCGTATTTTTTGTGTATTACGTAATGAGTCTTTGGCTCTGCTTACAACAAAAGGTATTACGGTTTAAGAATTCATTTCTCACAAGAATATCGATATCCACCTGCAGAGAAACATTACAGTTATAAACAAAAATCATTTTATCAAAATCAATCTGCAAGCTTCAAAAATTGTTTGTATATTTCGTTAACAATAAGTGATGCAATCGAATGGGAAGTAGTGTGCACGCTCGGCGCTCATCAGCTGGCCGGTAATTGGTTAGCGAGGGCGGCGGCACGGGAGAGGACCGTCGGAGTTGTAGGAAGCCCTGCGAGGCCGGGAGTCCCTCTAATTAACGCTGGCAACGTCCGCCCGGCCGATTGGCCACGCGTAGGGCTGCCGATCGACTTTCGCCAGTTCTACTCGTATACACAAACATCCGGTCAAAGAATTTCCCGAATAACATTCAAAACATAAATTGAAATATTTCGAAGCCAAATTAATGATATATTTCTTCAAAATCATCATCGTCGTTCCACTGTAGGAGAATGTCTCTTCTCAAAATGAGAGGAGAAAATGATAGTTCGATTCTCAAAAAATTGGCAAAGAAGGTATCTTTCAAAATTCGCAATAGTATTTGTGTTGTTTCTGCGGTTATAATTATTGACCAACATAATTAAGAGTACAGACATTTTAACTAAAATTCATGGTTACAAAGAAAGAAAGAAAACTTTGAAAGAAAGAAAAAAAACTCGTATGAATAGATCGAGAGTGCTCATGTCAGCCCTATAGTAGCATAATTGGGTGGCCACCTCGGCGGGTGGATGTCCCGTGTCGCACCTCCGCAGTTTTCAGCCGTCGTGTTGCAGATTTTACCGATGTTTGCATTTAATGCACTAACGAGCATTTCCCACTCCACCCGTCTACATACACTATTCAAAGGTACCTGTGATGAACTTACAGGTAAAAACGTATTTGATTTACATACTATGCTTTCAACCCATTTATATGACTAGTGATGTTTTATAATTGCAGGATTTAGTTAGCTTTTTAGGTTACAAATATTACTCATGGCATTTAGTAACAAGGACATAATTTTTTTCATTATCAGAAACGAGAATAAAACCATAGTCCTACCACGCTGAACAAGTACGTACGAGTCTTTAAAATAAACTCATTAATAAGCTTATACTGGTTTATAACAATATACACGAATACTGTACGGTACGCTAATTATACAAAGCAACCTGACGGACACATATTCACAGCAGTGAGATAGGTACGTAAATATGAAAGGTGGGTATCTGAAACTTAAAAGCCAAATGAAACTAGGACCGTTTTCGAATTCGGTTCTATTTCTGAAACAACGCTCTCCAACAGCAACGTGAGTCAGCGGCCCGGCGCGGTAAAACGAGCCGAATTACGGTGTGGAATTGAATGTGAAGTGAAAGATGAGAATCGGGACGAGCGCTGAATGCAAGTTCCGGGAAACACGCAATAGCCGTAAATTACAATCATCGCTAAATGCAAAATGATGTTGTTACAAAACCACACACCGCTCGGCAGGTGATGGAAACGTTATCTCTAATCTGCGGGAACGAATTGACATTCTCATGTTTATTAAAACCATCGCCGTCATCCTCGACATCTTTCAAATCCATCATTTTGTCTGTGTCAGTTACTTCTGTACATATGGATTGGCGGACGTACTAAATTATATTCCATATTTTCATCATTATCATTATCATCATCGTCATCAAACATTTATATCGTTCCATTATCGGGACACGGGTCTCCTTTCGGAATGAGAAAGGTCTGTCGTATAGTCAAAAGGAAATAAAAATTTTTCAACACGTAAATGCCAACGAGATACGTGTGACATGTGATGGGCTAAAATCGATAACATGTATTTCAAATGTACCTGGTATTATAGTCTCGTCGCAAAGGATTGTATATGTTCCATATTAAACATTTTTATTCATAAGCCGTGTGAGTAAAAATCATGTAAAACCTTTCGATATAATCGCTAATATATAATAATATATCTTATAATATTGATATATGTATATTTATATAATTACTTTGCCAGCTATTTGGTTACCATAATACGGATCCTGGTTAGATTGGCACACGACGGCCGTATGTGGAGAGATGTCCCAAGAGCTTTATTCATTACATATTTAGAATCACAACCAAATTTATCTGAAAGGTCAGTTCTGAGCATTTACTGGCTAAACTTATCTCATCTCTGTTGGTGAATAATTGATATAATGTACTACATAGTATGTCAGACAGTGATATTGCGCATAGATATAATCCAAATACGAAGATGCTTTGACGAAGACAGGATTTAGATATACACGATGCAGTTGTAGAACGTTCGCTCGTGCAGACACTCCTATTTACGAGTACGCACCCCCGCCACGCGCTCGGTATCGTATCTCTCTCTAGTGCTTGCGTTATCGATCGTGAGCTTTTTGTTTGCCGATGCACTCGTGCCTGGGGCCCGCTTTATTAATCACTCGCATTGAACCGCCCCGTATTGAACCACATTGAGCGCAAGCGGTTCGTTTCTATCGCGCGACAAATCACCTCGCACGTCAGGTTCGTATGCAAACGGCTGTCCGGATCCTTCGCGACCGACCACGCAACAAGTGTCGCATGCTGGTTTAGAGAATGTACTAAATTGGTTTTGTCGTTTCAAAAGCTTTGGTATGAATGATAACAATTAGATTTTTATAAATTTAAGATAGCAAAAAAAATCAAACTACGTCCAAATATTTGTGTAAAGGTTATGGTAACACCGCTAAAAATATGCCTTGTATTACTCAAAATTGTACCAAGCATTTTATTAGACACCTTGAGGAATGCAAAATAACAAACTCCATATCGCCTTATCGTACGCTATCTGTCGGGCTTAAATTATCTTCGCAGTAAATGAACTATGCATGTGTTTAATTTTAGAGGTGAGGCGGTTTAAGGAAAATATTTTATCACCAGTGGGGTTGCCGACACTCGATAAAGCAATATCGCAACTATCTGATATCGTTATTGCAATAATGCATCAACATGAGTTCGTTCGATGAGAGGCAAATTGTTAATGTATGTAACGCTGCTATAAATAAATGTGAATAAAAAGCACATGTAATATATATATAGATGAGGCGGTCTTGGTATATGCTTATTAAGTAGATCTTCACGTGAACAAGGCGCAATTTCATAAGCAAGCAAAGATAAATATCAAAGTGAGCTCATGCTTAGACGGAACAGAGAAAACAGCGCAAGCCGCGTGCCACGGCCACCGACCTCGGTCGTTAGACGAATCGAAATTATACCTACACAGATAATTCGCCCGGACAATAGTGCCGTAGAGGCTATCTCTGTTTGTCATACATGATTCATGTCGCGAGCTAACGTGCATCCTCACGAACGCACCTCACGTCATTTGCCAGACATTAATTGTATTCAGTTTATTGAAAACGACGCTAAGTTATTAAAATCAGACGCACTTTTTTCAACAAAGTTTTTTATATACGCACAAGAAATATAATCTCTTTAAGGCCTATTCGAGGCGTAATAAAATCGAATGGACTTTGAATATCAGGTACAAAAAATATACGCAAATACGATTCAATAAAGTGACATTCGAAGAGTAAGTATTAATGGGAATTCCGTGTACCGCCGACTGACATGGGCAAATATTTGTGACAGACGAAGGGCATGCGGGGTGGACGGGCCGTCAGCCACTGGGGATACGCAATCAACACTGGCAAATTAAATTAGGCCAGCGTTCCCGTTTCGTGCATCTCTAACTGTGTACGTGTGAAAAGGTTTTATTATTATTACATCATCACATCGGCTTTCTCACGGGGTAGGCAGAGAGCACCGAGTGCCAATTATCTCGATCCTTAATGACTTTTACCTTCATCACTGTTTATAGCTGCACGCAGGTTTCAAAGACTTGACTCCCCTATAAGCTAGTATTTTTACTATTTGGTCAAGATGATGAATCCTGGTCTCTCTCTCGAGGCCTGCATCCATCAAATTCGCATTGTACATCTGTTTTGTTACTGTTTTATCAGCAATTCTCTTTATGTTTATTGACACAAATAATCTACTTTAATGCCAATATTACGAACGCAATCAGCGAGTGTCGAACCTCACAATCGGAGTAACGACCTCATCTCGACCGTATTAACAAAACGAATTATATTCAATAAATATATGGAGAAAAATGTGCACAAAGGCAAATTACGCCGAAGTATTTATCTATAACCTGTTGGTTAGAGTGTTCGTAATATAACGAGACTGTGGCGGCTATGACAAGTTTTTGTGGTAGACTTTCATATAAGTAATTACGTTGGTAATATTGGCGATAACGCTATCGGGCGCTCGGCTCCGGCCAGTAATTGCATCGGCGATGAGCGTCGAGCGCCGGCCCGCACTATTCCACCTACTGGCTACATGTTATATTACATTGTTGCTAAACCAAGAAATTGCAAGCGAAATGTCCAAACTTTATCGTAAGGACTAATAATTAAAATATGAACGAAATTTATTAAACTTTTAAATGAGACCGCTATTGGGATTTTCATGTTAAGGAGAATACTGTTTGACGACAGAATATTTGTGCCTATCTTCGGCGATATAAACGACAATGATATTTTAATTAAATTTAATGTGTTTGCAAGAAATATCACATATCAATTATTTTTGTGCAATTCTCTATATACATTTTAATTATCCCAAAAGTCGAAGTTCTCCATGCGCACAACGTGCTTGAAAAGTTTTACAAAGGTTTCTCTTTACCTATTAATAATAATGTAATAGTTTTTTTGTTGAACCATTTGTTATTTCACAACATATAAACGTCGACCGCATTATGCCATACAACAGATTTACACACACAAACACACTTATATGTATATATAAATATAGCCTCGTTCTCAGAGTCGGGCCGAACCCAATCAATTGCAAATTGCAATTTCCGAATATAAGCTAGATATTTTTCGTTTCGCTCGTTTCTCGATTTATTACCGGAAAGGCAACTATCAAAACGATATTAACACGAAATACGGTTACCTACTCGACTTGGTATCGTTTCGAAACGCAATATAGGTATAATACACGAATTACTTGTATACGTATACATACTGATTGGCTTTCAGGTATATATATCTGTATTATGTATAACTCGCAGAAGATATCTAGCCACCTCATTATGAAGTTATACCTAGTAGGTAGAAAACATCTCAAACGCGCATAGAATGATAGCTAAGTTACTGTCTTTACTGAATGTATAGGTAAGTAAATATGCGGAGTCAGTTGGGATGGTGGGCCGGGAAGCATATTCCTCGCGAGTGCCATGTTGATTTCTGAGCGTTGTACGCTGGTAATCGACAAAATGAGTAAGGTCTGACGAGTCACTCCGACATACACAATGTTACTTGCTCATGCGTGACTATCTCACTCTCATGTGTAAGGGTTTATAATTAGAAAATGTTCATCGCCTCATCGTAACGATTACGATGATGTGTATGAAACAGTTGAAAACATAAACATGCACTATCTTTTGTCCTAGATATTACTCGTATTATGAAATCACGACTTGTCCGCCACGTGCCACGGGGAAGGCAGCGAGTACCGAGTACCAGACCCTAGTCCGTTATGAAGTTTTCTTCACAATATCGTAGAAAACTTTGCGGGTAAACAGAGAAAATCCTCCTTCTTAAAACCATATTATACACAATTTTATTGAGACTTTTTTCCTTTTGTAGCTTCTTTCCTTATTATAAAGGAATATTATTCAATGGATAGTCGTACAGTAAGCCACACTGCAGAGTCTGTTCAGATAAAGATATTGAAAAAATTTAATTTCGTTAGGAACATCGGAAGCACTATTCATACATCTGATGCAACATTCGGAATAGATTGAAGCTAGCATCCGGTTCGGGGGCAATATGAGAAATTGCAATGTGCATATGTATCTGCTTAGACCTATGTATGTATGAAGTTAGAAATTGAATTGGTTAGTCATAAGGCCCTTCTACATTCGAATAATGTGACCAGATGAATATATAGGGAATGTGCTAAATTATGACACTTTTTATGAAGATTTTTCAGACATAGCTTGGTCATACATTGCCCAGCAGTCATGTTTACATGACTATCATCATTAGCTCTTTTTATCATTCCTCTATTGGACACAGGTCCTTCTCAGGAAGAGAAATCAGGAAGAGAATGCCAGCATGGCAGTCTCAATAGACTGCCATGCTGGTCAAATGCGTATTGGTAATGGTGCGCATGTAAGAAACAATAAAACAATCCAAGTGCAAGAAATCGCACATGAAATCCTAACAGTACCATACGGCAGCACAACATGAATTAAGCGATCACTTACTTACGGTAGGGATTAATAACATTCATTGATAAGTAACTGCTCATCGACTTCCCTCTTTGATCGAGTACGAAGTTCAAGTCGAAGACGGTGCAATCTTGAGACAGATATTAAAAGGCGGTTAATGACCCGCCTCTCCGTTAAAAATACGTCCGTGTCTCCCTCCCACGCCGGGTCAAGGGTATTATGGTGGTCGTGAGCGGCGGCGGACATTAGAGTCAGCCAGTGGCCATCGGCCCATGACGTGTCGCGGTCACCATCCATCCCATTAGCCGGATGAAGCACCGAACGACACGTCACGAAATGCACACGCTCGCAACACTGCCCCCCTGTGATTTATTGCCTCCAAAACCGACGTCGATTAGCCCAATTTTGTTATCACACCAACATAGGTTTCGTAATGCGTTATTAAATGGAATTCAATGTCGAACCAAGTGTGTTTACAACAGTATAATTTCGAATGTAACCGGATGCAGAGACTCTGAGAGAAATGAGCAGGTGTCCTCAAATAATCCGATATCAAGTATCTATCGAGGCATAGAGAAGGCATGTTATCGTTTCGTGAATCTGCACAACTCCTCATCACGACATAAATCGTGAGGCGCAGACGAGCTGGAGATAAGTAACTACGAGCCCATGTTGCAGGGAACACGACTCACTTAAATTCATTACCTGTCCACTACGTACACCTGATTTCTAGTTTATTTTTATATGTCAATATTAGTAACATTAACGACAGTAATAAATTATATCTTTGTCGGTCCAATAAAAAAAACAACTATCTTCTATACCTATCAGTAGATATAATTCTGAAAGTAGTAATACTCAACCTAAAGAAACATTACCAAGAATTATACTGATTAATTATGTAAATAAATTCGATTTAATCTTACCAGTAAATAAGTACTTAGCATTTTTATTGTATAAAAACAATAAGTCAACGATAAGTAACAGTACGATATGAAACTTATTTATTCATTCGATACACTAATTCATTTGTGTGGATGGGTTGCGAGGTCATCGCGCGCTTTCTCGAGGAGCATGAGCGTCGGTGGACAGGCGGCGCCTCCTTTACATACAATCAGCGCACGATGTGGCGCGGAGCCTGCGCGCGGTGCCTGCCCGTGACTCACCGCCAGCGCCATACTTGTTTACAATCCAACGCGATTCACACTCGCCAACACCGACCGCGCGTCCTAAACGATTTCACACAATCATGCCGCACAAGGCGCGTCAACAATTGCATATCATACTACGAGACGCATATAACCTACGAGAATATACGAGTAGCTGTTTATATTTCTTAAGAATATATGTGATCGTATTTTTATGTTGATACTAGCTAATGATCCGAAAAATATGCGCCAAGGACATGGTACATCAGTTAATACGAACATTGTACAAAAAAATACAAGCGAATTGAGAACCTCCTCTTTTTAGAAATCCGTTTAAAAAACAACATGCACGCGACTTGGATCAATTTCATTAAATAAAGCCACTCGAAATCTTGCATGATTCGGATGAAAAGGACATGACAGAGTTGAAACGGATCATTACATTTCAACGTCTCAATTATTATAGTCTTGCGCATACATCTGTTTCCTTCACGGTCCAACACACGTCAGGTATATTTCGACGAGCACACGGCAAGTTTACAGCTTCGCAGCTATAATTTTACATTATTCTTATTCAATTAACTGTGACGAAACAGTTTTAAACGATTATTTCTTTATACACCTACGTTGTGGCCCTTTTAATTTCGACATTAGCATCTTCAAGATCATTAATAAAACTGGACATATGTTAAAAAAGCACAAAAGAATATTCACGAAGAGATCGACCTCAATATACCTCCTTACGTAACGCGCCACGCCGTACCATTATCTTTCCTTAAAAGCCTATAGATTATTTTCAGTTCGGCTTTTATAAAATCCAATTTATGAGGTGTTACGCAAGATCTCCGCAGCGTGTACGTGAACAAAAAGCAACAACAAGATAATTGAGTACGCGTTGCGAGCTGCGTGAAGTACAACGCGAAGCAACAACGATATTGGGTGTTGAGTAACGATTTCAACGGGCCGATGAAGTGGCGGCGGCCGTTGTACGTCCAAAATGTTTTCAGTCATAACGTTATGATCCAATGTGTTGAACTCGTTATTAATATAGCAAGTACCCTCTTCATCTGCAGCTTCAAACCGTAGACAGGAAACACGCGGAGATTGGATCGAGTCTAGTCAATGAGGGAGTATGATACGAACGAATCGAAATTATACGTGGAACAGTGTCTGGATTAGGTTATCTTCAGGGCCAATACAAAAATGTGTTTCTGAGATCTTTTGTATTCACTACGTTGCAGACTAAAAAGAGCGGGACTACTTCCTTCCCGGTTTCCATTTTTCCCGATTCCTAATAATTAGAATTCTTGAAGACAACAATAAATATACACTACCTGCATCAGTACTACATTTCATCTTACTTATTATCAAATGAAAAGGCCAAAGCTACCTTACAGCCATTAAAAAACAACATCATAAGAGTCTCACAGCTCAAATAACAAAAACAAAACTTAAATTTCAAGGGTCATTTTTTACACACCCTCTACGAACAAGGTCAAAGAGGGAATATCAGTATCACCTGTTTCCGATGGATCCATTAGAAAGTTCAAACGGTGTTCATTACACTTAAAATTGATAAAAAAGAATTCCAAAATGTTGATATCTTTCATCGTCCTAACATTTCTCTGCAGATCCGAGGAAGTTTTAACGAGACTAACAAGACGCGCAACTTCAAAAGATATTCTACCGTTTGCGTCTATAGAACCGTACAAAAGAAACTTTTCTGTATTCGCCCAGTTATCATATCAAATCTCGTTTATTTAATATAATAATGGATTTTTCTATTTTTTTTTCCTCGGTCTCAACTCACAGTACAATAGGTACAATAGAGGCGATGCAAAATATTTTCAACTCTTAAGCACGATAACAAACTGTGGGAGTGAGGTCGTGTGAATTCGCGAAATGTTTTCAAAACACTCATCAGTGTATGTAAAGTGCATTCTAATGTGCAAGTAATTAATTGGATCCGTTGTGCGAAGAGCTCGAGTGCACAGCAAGCAAATGTTTCAGAAGTATATGCGACATTGGCTTATTGTACTATTTAAACTTATTCTTCAACAACGAGACTAACTTACTACATATATTCTCAGTCCCTACAAAAACTAAATACAGAACTTAAATTTAAAATGCTGCCTACCCAACTTTTTCGTTAAAGTAAAAGTTAAGATTTGAAAATGAAATCAGTCTATTACAATGTAACCATCACTGTCTCGCCTCTGTCCTCTACTGACTTTGCCAACGCATTCTTTTATGAAGAACAAGAGGAAATTGCATAAGGATTTGAAAATAGAACTAATCTGTTACAATACAATGTTGCCATTTAGAATAGAGTGTTATTGTTAAAAGGTTAAGCCACGGTAGATAACGGTTGCAGCGGGCGCGTGCGTGCTCGCCACCGAGGCCGAGAGAAATCGAACGTAACTGCACTTTTAATGATATTGGGTCACTCGAATGCGTTGCACTAAAACATTAATTGATATGATTCATTCAATATCAGTTAATTGTTGTCGGATTTTAATAATTTCTTATAATGGTCGAGTAATAAAGAATTGTCATAGCGTTTTAATTATTTTATTAATTAAAGCGATAAAATGTTGCTCCACAATCTCTTTTCTTCTCTTCACTCTCTCTAAAGATTTATATTAGTCACAACAAGCTCTTTCCATTATGTTTTACCAATAAAACGAAAGAAAGATATACGGTAGACCGTATGCAATAGATTACATGAATAAAATATTTCAATAAAATTATTATCGAATCACCCGAACGATGAAAAATTTTATCCTTATCGTCTTTAGTTAAAACTAAACTGTAACAATAAACGTGCCCTAATGGTTTCTAGCGTACACGCAATAAGTTTACGAGTATTGTACCGTGTCCTCGCGACTTGAATTATTCTATGTATTGCTGGTAAACAACTGAATATTTTCAATACACAAGCCAGAAAATCTATTTGGAATGCGGGTGCGTTAGAATTTAATGCGTATTATTTAAATGTCAGCCTAATAACCATTTGTAACTTGTCAAAGTAGAATTTCTCAATATATTATTGCAGCATTTGTATGCCGAGATGACACACAATGTGTTCCTTTTCGTCGAAACAAAGTTGGCGGAGAGTCTGTGTGTTGCAGTAACTCTGAACTGTAATACAAATTAATATAAGCGTTACTTTAATTACTTCCGATAGAGATAGACGTTAATGAGTTTAGTTTTAACTAAAGACGATACGGATAAACTTTGTCATCGTTCGGGTAATTCGATGTAATATCCATTTACCAAGCAGACTATAGAAGTATATAGTACATACTTACATGACCTTGTTTAAGTAGCTAAAACATGTTTTTATACTTTTCCTTTTAGCAAATTGAAATCTAAAATTCTGTATGACCTATATGCCGAACTGAACATTATACTAAATCAATAAAAGACCCATAATATTATGCCGTTATTTATTATCTTCGTAAAATATTTATCACTTGTCCACACATAAAAAATTCATACGTCATTGATGCCAAAAATATTACTCAAATAAATTTAAATGTACTTGATAGAACACAAACAAAAGTATATTTGAGAAACTCAAGTTAATATATAAACGTGCCGATATAAAACAATTCGAAAATCTCTTATCATTTATCCCGCATAAGTGCATCTACCAAATGATATGCAAATGCTCGCGCGTAACGAGGACATGTACTTTCATGGCAAAATTATACACACATAATGGCATGTGAAATAAAATCCCATATAAACGGTGAATTACTCCAATCTTTCTGCTTGGACTTATAACATTACAAGTCTCAAGACGATTTCTCGTAATGACTTAAATTTACCACCAAATTGAGTTATAAATTAAAACAAAATAACACATATGTTCTCGAACACATGCATACTGGACATTTTCGAGGTGAATTTTACTAAAACAAGTGGCGTTATAAAAGCCTTTCTTTTCGAAGAAACATCGATAGAGGCGCCACGCCGCGTCTAGTAGGTACGCATGCGACAGCGACAATTAAAAAGAGCGCTATTGAAAGTTAAATGGTAATAGAGAGACGATTGTAAGCGGACACCAGTCGTAACGATTGGATTTCAAAAGAGAATCTCTCTCTCGACACACTTCATACATACATACACGCAGACAGAAATAACGCAGTTGTAAAATTCGACGCGGGCACCGGAGCGGAGTGCAGCGCGGAAAGAATAAAATAGCAACGAAATCTCCAGCAGAGAAGTGCATCGGCGAGTGCAGTGACGAAATTATCGGAGGCGCTGCGGCGAGGGCCGGCGGTTATTTCTGTATGTTTCGCGAGAAGTGTCGTTTGCGTCGCGGGATTATATTATGGGCGACATAGCCCGCGACACGCCGCCACGCGACGGCCATTGATCCAAATGGCCGACGGAATGCGCGATACAGCGATCGCAACTCGCCCATCTACATTACCCGGCTCGCTTCTTACACTTGGCTAGCTTTGCTGTACATATCTGTTCTCATTTAATATACTTTACTTGACAGTATACTTTATTACTTTAGGTAAGTTCAGTGTAAGTATGTCATAAAATTGCCACTGTATCCGTAAACCTACCTAACCTACATTTTGGCCAATAAACATGAGCTCTTCAACACTGTGTACAAGATATATGAACATTGAAAGACAATTACCTTCACTGGGATAGAGCATATTAAAGACCTACTTTGAAGATTCAGAAATAGTTCATGTTAATTTTATGACAAATTCCTTTTTTAAGGAGCTTTTTTACAACCGTCAGGATCCTACCACTACGGACGTCATTTCACTTTTAACTTTGCTCTTATCCTGCTTTGGATCTTCCTTATTCTTAAATTATTATTACTAACGTGTATAAAAGGACATATGGCACGACATGAAAGTGAACATGGTTAGGTAAAGTTTAACGCTGTTCATAAGTCAGCAAGTCCAGTCACATAAATCAAGCAAGTCCGAACAGGTAATTGCAATTACAAAACAACCCCGAGCGACGAACACACCGTGCGTTACGAAACGTACGCACGTGAAACGGCATTCTCACAAAAACTTTCTGCCGAAAGCCGCCAGACTGGTCATGTTAAATCTGTGAAATCAACTCCTTCTATGGCACACGAGATATATGGCGCCACGTTCGTTCCACAGAACGTACCCAAGTACGTACATACAACATGCATACATACATACATACAGACATTAATGTTCATATACATGGAGGTAAATAAAAAGTGTTGACTCAAGGGGGAGGGCGAGGCAAGCGGAGCGTGCTGGGTGCGTTTCTTGCATCCAGTGCGGTATAAATACTATTGCAAAAAGACCTCAATGCAAAAATCGCGGAAGAATGCGGGCCGACGCCGCCGCCGCGACGCATCGCTCGTTAACATGCACGCCGTAATATACGTATAAGTACGTTAGTGGAGATATTATCGACGTTAAGTGTCCACTGGCATGATAAAGAGAAAGTACGCTTATAAAATCACTATGCATATTTTCTTGGTTGCGATTCAGAAGCTTTCAATTAAATCGTGAATGTTAAGCTGTTTGAGCACGTCAAATCTGAAAGGAAAGAGATTTTCGGCACTCACTGCTCTCCCTGTTAGACTTAACGTGAGAATATAATAATAATGTCTAACATTTAAACTGTTTTTTATGAACACACCTTGAACACTCGTCGCTTTTTATTAGAGTATCCCGTGTCATTACATGAGGTCATAAAAAAATATTATTACGAGAAGAAGCAGAAGCAATATATATTTTTAAAAAGTTAAGTCTCCGGATAAAATAACTTAATCATTTTGAGAATTAGTTTAAAACTCATTATTAGCACTGGTTTAGTACCATGTATACAGACATTTGATACCCGGAATCAGATACAAACATCTGAAATTGTTTAACTTCAAGGATTGAGTGTATTATAATCACAATAAAGAAGTAGGATACAAGACACAAACCACAGCGAGGAACTCAATGTATATACATATATATCTATCCACTTGTGAATATAATTTAATGCAACATTTAGCTATGTGGTCGTAGTGCACTTACAGGGCAGCGTGGCCCCGTGCGGGCGACTCCCCGAGCGAGAGCGTGAGAACAGACGAAAGCACTCATTACTTCA
>DWDT01002310.1:0-13947 GCA_018245595.1 Microceris scylla | reverse complement strand
TATATATATTTGTGTACAAATTTACAGAAAACTATTTTGTACTGAAAGAGTAACACATGTTAGTTCGTTTTTCTGCATACTGTATCGCAAGATCCAAAACATTTTTAAAATATGATTTACTTGTTTTTTTTCCAATCAATCTTGCTGGATAGTTTAACTTTTCATCTAGCAGTTTATCTTTTTATATTTGGCAGTAAAGTTTTTCATTGTGGCAGTAAAACTTTTTATCGTGACAGTTTAACTTTTCGTTGTGCCTATATTGAAGCGAGCAAGTGTGCCCGTAGCTGAACATCCCGCTGAGCCTGCCACACGTGGGCGCGACGGGCGCGGCGTGCGGCTCGTACGAGGACGATCCGGTGCCGCTGCGCGTGCACGACTGCAGCCTCGACCTGTACATCCTCTGCGACCAGCGGGGTCTGCTCTGCGTCTGCCACCACTACCTCTACAAGGTTTTAATTTATTTCGTTTTTTCTTCGCCATTCAAATGTAGTGTGTTCTTTACTGTGCACTAAAGAAGTTGTATACTGTATAGGACTGTATAAGTTAAGATGCAAAGGAGTTCGAATAAAAGCAACTACATACAAAAGTATTGCGATAATCTTATTGGATGTACGTGAGTAATTTCCACGGGCTTGATTGTTTTTGCAAGAGATTTTTTTGTCTTTCCCTTGTCTAATGTCCCTTTTAAAAATATAAATATAAGCCTATCGAAGAATTAAACAAATCAAATATTAGACTATTTTTAATCATTCTAAAATTATTACGAAATACAGAGGTTACTTTGAGGAATGTCAGAATAGAGTTGTTGCAGCCCTTGGATGACTCGACCAGTTCGCTAATGCTGGACGACGCGGAACTGCGGGAGTCCGGCGTGAACTTTGCCTACTCCATCACCCTGGCGCATCACGGCTGCGTCGTGCACAGCGTGGTGCCCGACCTGCCCTGGCCGCTCGCCAAGTCCCTGCGACCCTCATATACTCTGTATGCCGGTATGTTCAGACCAAGTTTAACAAATACCTGACAATTAATAAAATTGTATTAGAAAATGAAGTATTGTTAATCGCGGGTGATATAGTTGAAGAAAAATCGATGTAAATATGATTTAACACAGGAACAGAAATTAAATAATATTTATATGTGCTATGTATGTTTGCTGATTCTCTCCACATTTATTCTATGCTCTAATATGCTATGGAATAATCCGAGGTGGAATAATCCGAGTTGTTGTTTTTTGTTTAGAGATATGTCAATATCAAGGAAATCTGTTTCATATAATGAAGTATGTATATAGCCTCTATTTATTTGATTTTTAAAAGAGAAGTATCTTGTATTAAAAACGAATAAGAAATGTAAGTCGGTAATATTCACTCAATTTATCATTCCACTGTTGGAATATGCGTCTCCTCTATGGCTTTCTTATTTGTTCACACGTAAATTCTAACTTGTTATATTTACATATATTATTTTATCTATTATTACATATGGTAATATCATGCCGAGTTCCTTATGGCATAGGCAGAGCTCACCAAGATATAAACATAGTTATAAACGGAGCGATAATTTCACATTTTCTATCAATTTGAAATTAGTCATTAAATACGATTCGATGGTTTTTTTCAAACCACATTGCAAAGATTTTTCTGCATTTATACTAATGTATCGCCCACAGATAATCATCTTCTCGTCAGCATACCCATGCTGTTCACCCATCTCATAGACATCAGTCCGCACCACGAGCCCTGCTGCCACATCGTGGTCCCCAGCGAGGCCAGCGAGGGCGGACCCACGCTCGCGCCGCTGCTCGGCTGGGGTGCCCACGCTATGGTGGACCTCAACACTCTCGACGTGCTCACCATGAAGGTGGACGAGAAGGACCTGGCTGCCACGTTTAAGAGCGACACCGTGATAGACAACAAGCTGGCGATCATGCACTATCTTATACAGCACGAAGGGAACATGGATTTGGCTGAAGAGGTCAGGGTTATGTACTGTTTCAAGTAATTGAAGGTTTTATTAAATATTGAAATATTTACAAAGAAACGCCTCCGTAACTATTAATATTGAGGATTATACTTAGGATGGTACGCCATTAGTCACGGAATTTCCTTTTTATAGTTTTATATTTTGTTGTTTTATTATAAAGGCAATGAATTTATATCCGGTTAAAAATGCATTCAATATGAATCGGTTGTCTCACTCTTGTTTTGGCCCATGAGTCGGATGAATTCCCTTCATTTAGTTATTTTTTAACGATCTACGAATCATAGACAGTCCTAGTGACCTCAAGATTAGTAGAAGCATTACTGCTGCTTGTATGTTAAATGTAATTGAATATTTTAAAAGAATGTTTAGTGTTCAGATGCGTAGCTTATAACACTTTAATTTAGATTTCTTTACGCTTTCAGCTAATTTCCTGGATGTGCGTGAATCAGCACGACGGCCTGGGCGGCTTGCAACGCGTCATGCAGGAATACCTTGTGGCGGCCACATACAGCATGACGCGGCGCTCGCTGCCCGCCTCCGCCGTGCCGCTCATCGCCATGCTGCCCTTCACGCTGCACCTCAAGATCGCTGACGTGAAGGCGAGTAGCGAGCGTGTTATTCCACCGATGTCGAGTATATGACACGGATTGGAACTTGTAGCACAAATTTGTGGAATAATAGAATTTAAAATAATATGAGTAAAATTATTTTTGCCTTCGTAACTTTGTAAATGAACTGGTGTAAGTGTTAGGTATTGACGTGTAACGGGCGCGTGTGCGTGCGCAGGCGGGCGCGGCGCGCGTGTGCGTGCGGTGCGCGGGCGTGTGGCGCAGCGCCGCCGCCGTCGTGCTGGCGCCGCGCCAGCGCGTGGCGCAGTTCGCGGAGGACGCGTGGACGCGGCTGTGGCGCGCGCTGGCCCGCCCGCCGCCGCCACCGCGCCTTCAGCCCGCCGCCGTGCTTGAGCGCCTGCGCCTCAGCCTGCCCGCCTACCAGGTGCATCTGCGTCTTACAATTCAAATCCAAAATGATTTAAATCCAATCCAAATGATTTAAATACGCGTGTCGGCAGCCGGAAGCCCTGTCCCGCTGCAGCACGCCAATGTCCCCGCCGGCGGCGCCGCTGCCGCGCCGCGCGTCGCTCGTGCCACAAGACGCGCTGCCCTTCCTCGAGCTAGATGTGTGCACTGCCAGCAAGCAGGAACATGTCATCGCTGCTGTTAGTATATTACTCTGTTTGCAATTGCTTTGTTCAAGACTAGCCAAGGCAGCTGTGAGGATGAGTGTCATTCCTATTAATAGTGACCAATTTCTTAGTTATTTACCGAATGTGCTTTCGTGGCCTGTCAAAGTTCGCATATTTCGTTGGTAATTAATATTATCTACAATTCTTTTAAAATTCGTTTACGGCTTAACACGTTTCTTTAATACAACTAGCACATAGAAAACACCTTCGACATTATATCCTGGATTTTAGAATCGTATCTCTTTTACCATCTGCCGAGATAGTTATCACATGCGAGCTCGTGTCAAAAAATGTTACGTTCCAAAATGCGTGTCTTACAGAAAACTATGTGATTGAGGCGTCGTGTAATGTGTGACATTTGGAGTACGCGCGTAGTTCGCGTGAGTTTGGCAGGTTGTGAGGTGTGCGGGTAGTGTAACGGTGCGTGTCGTCAGAATCTGCGCGCGGTGAGCGTGCACCTGATGCGCGAGGCGGGCGCGGCGGGCGAGCGCGCGGCGCTGGAGTCGGGCGTGCACGCGCTGGCCACGCGCTGGGCCGGCGCGCAGCTGGACGCGGCGCGCGCGCTGTGCCGCGCCGCCGTGCGCGCCGCCGCCGCCGCGCCGCTGCCGCACCACCCGAGGGGATTCGCCTACATGTACTCACTCTCGGACTATGGCGTCCTGTTTTGCGACACCGCATCCGACTAGCCTTACATTTTGTTTCTTTTCACAGAATGAGTGCAGCCGGTAATTTTAATAGCACCTTCGTTTATTTTAATACGGAATTCATTAACTGTCGTTTCTGGTCACTCCATAATGCATTAATTTGCTATCCGATGAATTTAAATTAACACACACAAATGTATTGGTAAAGATGGTTTGTTCACACTTGAAAAGTTTGAAAGATTTATTCGTTTCTTTCGCGTTTGTGAAACCTTAACATTACAAAATTCCAGTTTTTTTAAACGTGGCACATTTATAATAAGCACTGTAAGTTTCATTCTGTATATCATAATGGTAAAATAACGAAATGGAAGGCTAAGTCGTGTGCAACGCGTGGTTATAAGTTCTCACCACGGCTTTGTGTAGCACTCTAGTTTTTGTGTTGCCGATTTTCATGCACGTTTCATTTTGTGTTTGTTCATAGCATTGGCTGTCTAGGGGCATCGTGTTACGGTTTTTTTTATTTTTTTATGGTCTGTTCAGCATCAGCTGTGTTTCAGTTAGCTTGGGTTTTTAAGGTTTTTTTAACTAGTGCAGTTTGTGGTGTTTTTTTTCATGTCATTCATTTGAATTCGGTTGTTCGGAATTTTATTTTTGTTGCGTTTCATTTCACTTTGCGTGATGTTTCTTTTTTTTTTGCTTGTTTATGTGATTTTATTTTATTTATTTTGTTGTTTACCGCTACATTTTAAATTTATGTGATGTTTCAATTTGTTACCAAGTTTGGTATATAGTACAAAATTTACTACCAAACTGTTAAGATAATACGTCAATATTACCAGCTAGTAATTAGGTAATTACTTAATTTGCCATTATCAGCTAAAAGTTTCCATCTCTGGTGTTAAATATAACTTCAATGACCCTTTCTCCTCCTTCATCTTTTCATTGATAGACATCTAACCGACAGTGGAACTAACAGATATAAATGTTGATGGTATGGGGTGTTCCGTTTCAGCGATGAGATGGACCCGACGCACGCGCTGATCCTGTTCAAGACCCTGGAGCAGTACTACGTGGCGACGGAGTCGGTCGCGTTCCCGCTGCCGCAGGGCTTTAGCTCCTTCTTCACGTATCTCGGCTATCGCACGCTGCGCTTTCATGCGTTCGTGCAGCACGTGCACCGCAACGTGTTCGAGCTGCAGATCGACGTGCTGAAGGCCATCATGGCCAGTAAGTACCGAAAGAATGAAGAGTTCAGTGGAGTGTTTCTAAACAAGTGTATGTTCTTCTTTTGGATGCTCGGCGGGTGTTCTGATTAACGGACGCGTATACCATTGTCGAATTTTCAATACTGTAGTATTGTAATTAACAATTTTAGAATTTAGGATGAGATCAGTACGGAAGTGTCGTCTCGCGCGGCGAGGGAATTGCACGAGTAACGGTGTACACCTGTTTGCAATACGTATGTAGAAACATGTTTCGCACTCAACACGTGTAATTATAATGTAATATGATCTCTTACATATGAATTCACCTACCCAAGGTATGTGTGGAGTGAGTTAGGCTACATATAAGATTTCCTTTAAGAAATGTAAAGATACAGTTAGAGGTACCGTGCGCAGGCCCGGAGCGCAGCGCACGGTGCGTGCGGCGCAAGCTGCGGCTGGCGCAGCTGGTGGGCGAGGGCCGCGCCAAGCGCGCGCTGGCGGGCTGGCCGCACGGCGCCGCGCTGCCGCTGCGCGCGCGCCTGCACGCCGCCGCGCTGCTCAGCGGCGAGCGCGACCGCGCGCCCGCGCGCCTGCCGCCCGCCGCGCACGGTACGCGCGAGCCTGCCACACACCACTCCATTGCGTTATATAAACTCACTACCTATATACCATAAATCGGCGGAGTCCTCATGTCGAAGCAAATCGTGACGTATCAAAGTATATTTTTATTATCACATCAGGCCCCTTACGAAGTAGGCAGCGAGCATCGAATGAGAAATATCTCTATCCTTATAAACATGACTTACACTTCTGATGCTCCCATCGACGGGTATCTGACATATTTGATTAAGTTAGATAGACGACAACGATCGCATTACGCATTACATTTGTTTCATCATAATATTTTCATCTGTCGTTCTTTTGACGTGTCCGACACATAACGATGACGGGCCCGTTCAGAAAATATAAATTACAAGAATTTCAAGTTCATTACATATTTTTCGGCTTATCTTCTTACCGAATTAATTTGAATTTTCTTATATTTAAACAATATAATTTTTTATGGTCGTCAAATTCATTGTTAAAATTGTTCCACCATTTCTAGCCAACCTGTATATGTAACTCTATAACTTTCATAAATATTTTCAGTATCTTCTAACGCAACATTACGCCTGTAATCCTCAAAGGGATACACAGAGAAGTGTAGTACACTCCCCCATTTCACCAGTTACGTTTAAGTCATGTACAGGTAAGGACATGTTTCAGGTTCAGCAGTGCTACCTACCGGAGAACGATTGTCGCCGTTGGACACGTTCCTGGACCTCCTGACTGCGAAGGCGAGCCTTAACGAACTGGACTTCAACCTCATCATAGAGGCCACTCTGGCTTCGATTCAAGAAGCTAATAAAGCGTGTTCTTAAGTTTTTATTCTCGGGTAATTTGTTTTTAATTGTGGAAAAAGCACACGAATATGCATTCGAATAAAGTATCGATGTGTTCATAGAAGTATCGATACATTTAAAGTCACGATATGGTTATGACGGCACTAATTAAATACAGTGAATATTGATTATCCAAATATCATACATTTACAGATCATAGATGAATGCAGGCATGAAAAACCATTTCCGTGCGAAATGTTCCGTTTTTTTATTATTTTGCAATCTTTATGGATGTAGGCGTAACGTCTGCAATTAGCATGGACGAGATAAGTCTTGGTCATCTTGGATTAGATAAGACTGGGTTAAGCATCACTCGGATACAGATCACCATACATACATAAATGATATTGAGATACAGTCTAGCATATAGTAGCAATGTAAACTATGTTGTAACTCTATGTTAATCATTTTTATTATAAGGTAGCC
Source organism: Microceris scylla (assembly GCA_018245595.1). Taxonomy (NCBI): domain Eukaryota; kingdom Metazoa; phylum Arthropoda; class Insecta; order Lepidoptera; family Hesperiidae; genus Microceris; species Microceris scylla. Next base: position 7,004 of record DWDT01002310.1, on the reverse strand, counting down.
AACGCTAGATGATTTTAGTCGTTATAATATGTTACATTATAGTTATTATTACATATTAATTTATTACACATTGATGTTTAGGACTTTTACTCTCTATAATAATTATAGGTCATTCCAATTATCATTGTTATCAAAGTGCACAAAATTAATTGATGTATACAAGCTTAAGTGTAAAGTAATTATATACTTTATTGGTTGCTTTTGTGTAACTGTTTCTATATAAAATTAAATCTTAACACACATAAAAAAAACACTCAGTCAAAATCTATAATATAATGATCTCAGAGGAGTTGGATGTTTTTTTTGAATAGTTTTCTTGTTTGATGGTTTTACTGCTTAAAGATTGCTGCAGAAGTGCTTGTTCAATTCCATTACTGTTATTTTACTAAGTGCCACTACCTATTCCATTGAATAACGATAAATAGATAATATGTATTGTGAGTACTTGTGCTTGGTTGGGATACTATATTCTCCAATTTCTCTTTGAACTACTGAACAGAGCTACGTAATCAAGTTCTGGTGGCACCTCTATTATGCATTTGGAGATACTACATATTATAATATGTATAATCCTGTACTCAAGCCATGACAAATTTCATATTCATTGTCTATTGTAATCTTTGACATTCCATTTATGTGCAATCTTAGTGCAATATGTATTTATAGGGTTAAGTTACATTAAAACATTTTAAATATTTAAAATTTTTATTTATTGACATTGACTATCATTAAACCTATATATACTATAATTATAAGAGTGGTGTCATTAACATCTAAATGGTACCAATTGTGAAGCACATAACAAAGGTTATTTCAAAGCCTCCTTCAAGAAATATGTATCTGGTTTATATAGGGGTAAGGAATATCAGAAGTACTGGGACAAAGAAAGTTTATATTGAGTGAAGGTCCCATGGTTTACAAGTTTGTGGGTATTCACAAATTATTGTACATCTAACAATCAACTTATGAACATCCTATGTTTGAACAATTATGAATATTAGTGTCACATTTCTAGGCATAATTATCTTATTTGACACAATAGCAATTTGTCCCCCATAGGTAATAGTTCATTTATAAATAAATGTAACATCACACCTATAATACCCCAAGGGGTAAGCAGAGGAGTGTAGTACACTCCCATAGTTCACCAGTTACATTTATCTCACATGGAATAGGTTGTGAGCCTATTGCCATACACCGGGCACAGATCCAGATTCCGAGTCACCACTAGAAATTCTAAATTAGAAAAATCTATTAGTACCTGACCGGGGATTTGAACCCAGGACCTCCCGATTGGCAGTCGCACTTGCAATCACTCGACCAACGAGGTAGTGATTAGTCCATTTATTAAAGTATGTTTTGACAATTATGGACTGACTCATTTCTATACAAAGTTACGGAGTGTTTCTTGAGATAATATTGATCTTTAATCCCTCCTCTGTTCTAAAAGATTCAATAGAAACATGGTACTTTATAAACCATTTATTAGTTGTAGAATGGGTTATATGTAACCCAATGAGCTCTTTGCTGATCCTTATCACTCTTGTGTGTCGTAAATATAGATTTGTACACCTCACTGCTTTGCGGGTCTTTGGCTACACTATAATCTTTCTTGGTCTTCTTGTATGATGGGTCCTGCTCTAGGCCTTTGGGATGTGCCCGCTTTGAGGAACCAAACAGGCCTCTCATTTGTTTATTTGGATTATATTTGGGCAATGCCAATGGAATTGTGTCTGTTTCTTTCTTTACAGAAGTAGTGGTATCTGTCTCTATTACATCTCCACTTTCAGTCTTTAAATCAGTAGGTGACATTATTGAAGAAGTTGATGATGAAGAAGTTGATGATGATGAAGTTGATGCTGAAGAAGTTGATGCTGATGAAGTTGATTCTGATGAAGTTGATGCTGATGAAGTTGATGGTATTTTGGTAACTGTTTCAGTTTTGATTGTGCTCTTTTCTGCTTTAGATTTTTTGCTTTTCCTGTTTGCAACTCTCACAGCCATCTTGTCCTTGAGCTGTACTATGTCTTCATCGGTACCATTCAGAACAACTACATCATTCTCAGTGAAAGGTTGTTGACACTGGAAAAAAAAAATTTGTTCAATTGAGTGGTAATTTAATATAAACAGTTAAAAATCACAAGTTCGAAAAACATCTAAATTTACATTTATAGTTTAGACTACCGGCATTGCTATTATTCCCTGTGTATAGTTACAATTACTTTGAATGTATCTGACTTGGTAAATATGCAATGACAGCAATACTGACAATATTAGGACATCTAGAAACATTTTACAGTAACAAACTGATACCAAACAAAGCAGTATGTGTTTTATGGCAATAGACCGCTGATAATTTACATATATTTCTGAACAAATAATTATGATTATATATTGAGATAATAAACAAACATGTGGTAGTAACAAGAGTATTCACCCAGAGTAGGAACTGATCATATAACTCATCAGCTCAGTTAAATAATCACAACCAACATGTCGGAACATTGATTAAAAGGCAAGTAATGTGTGTTTAAGGAAGATAAAATGATTGTACTAACATTTTATTTTTATTTACCATAACATCACATTTTGTGCAATATACAGTATGAATACTTTAGGTACAAGAGGTTATGTTAAAACGATTCTTAAAAAACATTAAAAGACAATTTAAGCATTTTCACTAATTATACATACCATATGACACAGATTTTGTCTGACTTCCTTCAATGCTCGTTCAGCGAGTACACAGCCGCAGCTCCACAGGAACACAAACCGGAACTTCCCCGTCATCTCCAGTCCACTAATGGGACAGATGTAGGGAGCACTGCCATCACCCACTGTACCCTCAGTGTGCTCTTTCTTTACATAAGCTGGGTTCTTCACCAGTTTCAAGTCTTTGATATCCTAAAATTTAACGGTTTACAATATTTAATGATGTGATGGTAAAAACACATATGTAAGATATGAACCATATACTTTCATAGTCATCTGTATATATCGATTTGCAACATCTTTTCATAGATAATATTCCAAGGCAAACTCATAGTTATTGTAAATGTGTGTTTAATTAAATAAATAACAGTAAATAAGTATCAACAAATTACTGCAAGTTAAAACCATTATGCATTAAGTACTCTAGAATCTCGTCGTCTAAGATATTACAAAAGAATAAAAAATCAAGTCAAACATTTATGTAACCGCCAGTTATTAATTTTTATACCTTCATACTCTTAATGTGGTCAATGACATCTGGTTTAGTTTCTTTATCGAGTAAAGCCTCAAGTACGGGTCCCTTGCTGTACAGCCGTCCCAGGCCACACGCTACTATGGGCTCTTGCAAAGGCAGTTGTGTCAAAGCGCAGTTCCTCCACTTGAAGGTTCGATCTGCATCTTTATCTTTCTACAAAAGACGTGAAGAATAAAAAATCAAAAACAACGTCATAAATGAATAGAAACAAAGAATATAAGTATTGGATCTGGAAATTTTTATGATTTTGGAGAATGCAGTTCCTGTATGCTTACTTGTTCGGGTTTCTTTTTCATGCGCACGAGCTCATCACGTCGCGGTATTGTTCCACCATCACAACCCATTGTTACCAATGAATATGATGTTTGTTATTACGATTATTCACTTTATCGTTTTTTGGAAAGAAAATTGTAGCAAAAGGAATAAACATGTAATGGTACTGAATGACGTTTGCAATTGTCATCAACGTCAAAGCGATGAGACAGACTTGTTTTATTTTGACCTATTTATTAATAAAATATTTAGATAAACTATGTACTTTATATATTTATATACTCGTTTATTGTTCGTAAAATTTAAAAACAGTTTAAGTTCCAATGTTGTCAAATTAGTAAACCCAAAAATATTAAATATCGTTTTTTGCGTCGTGATATTAAATTAAATATGGTTATTTAATTCATTGCTTGTCAGTTGTCATTGTCAAATATAAGGCTGAACAAAAAATCAAAACAGTAACGATCACGTTGGCGATGTTGTGAGATTTTTCACTGTATTTTTGTTAACAAGTTTTTCTTAGTGTTATTTTCTAGTACATATTTACTTAAATAACATTATGCCCCGTATGGAGTCAGAAAGAGTGCCAGAAAATGGATTTGAAATCGAGAAAAACGAAGAAGAGTTTGAAGAAGAATTATCCGATACTGGTAAAGTTTTAAAGAAGAAAACTAGGAAACGTGGCATAATATACCTATCAACGATCCCTCCGTACATGAATGTGGCTAAGATAAGGGAGATTTTCAGTCAGTATGGCGACGTGGGAAGAATATATTTACAGTCAAGTGCAAGTAAGTTATTGAGGTTATGTTTTGCTTTGGATGTTTTCTGTAATAGCGAGAATAAGAAATCTAATGAACAATATTTTAATATTGTTGTAACATTAACAATAAAGCATTAATAAATATCAAAAAAGGTATCTCTGGGATTTTAGGGTACTTTACAATATGGTTCACTTAAGGGTAATATACTCCACACATTTTGTTACCGATAAATTGCTTCAAAGTTCAAATATATTTTTCAGAGCCGGGCGAAAAACGCAAGAGAGTCCCTAATCAGTTCACTGAAGGTTGGGTAGAGTTTCAAAGAAAGAAAATAGCAAAACAAATAGCTGCTAGTCTGAACAATACCAAAATTGGTACTAGAAAAAAGTCACGCTACTATGATATGATCTGGAATATAAAGTATATCCCGAGGTTTAAATGGATCCACTTGAGCGAAAGGTTGGCCTATGAGAGGGCAGCTCTCAAACAGAGGTTGCGTGCAGAAATCTCACAAGCCAAGAGGGAAGCTCATTACTTACAGAGCAATGTTGAGAAGAGTAAGAGGATGAAAAAGAGAAAAGTTAATCAAAATGAAGAGTAAATATTATTTGAAAAAGCCAAATTAATGGGGGTTTTATTGCAATAACTTTGTATACCTTAAAAATCAGTACAAAAAGCGATGTGCACATCAAAATATACATAAGCTCAATACTTCTATGCACACTCGGATAATATTAAACATTACATGAGAATGAGATTTTACCGAAAATTGTTGAGAAGGCTTTGTTTATTCTAAATTCTGACATTGTTTCTACTGGTGGTATCAAATTTTTTAAGTGCTTGTCATAGTCATTTTTCTGAAGTCAGAATTGTGTGGCTTAGAACTACTTTCTATACGGTGAATACTAAGTCAAAACTTTAATAATAATGATTGTTGAGTATTGAATAACAAGCTTCGTGATGTTATAAATCAATTTATTTGATTCCACCAAATTGCTAATACAAATTTTTACAGTTAATTGTAACGTCCGTCGTCTCGGTTGTCAATCCTTTTTTTCCACTATTCGCGCTAGTCCCGCGCCCCCGCGCCTCTGCGCACATTTCTCATAGCCATTCGTCGGCTCGGTCGAGCGCGATCGGCAGCGATTCAAATGCGCGGGAAATATAACATATAAGCGCGAACAATAATAATAATTCTTTATTTACTCCACATTATTAATACTATATAATGTCTCTGCAAAAGAGTGTCATTACTCATTTTAAAGCTTGAAAACAAGTTTATAGTTCGTCAGCCGTTAGTTATAATCATAATAAATATAACCGCAGGAACATTGTTACATTTGTTTATTACATTAAATACAGGCAACTGAGATTTCAAGAAAGATCTGGTTCTATTATCCATATTGATAATTGTTAAATAGACAAAAAATACAACAGTGCACTGTGTCTTTACATTTTTTTATTTTTGGCTGAAATTAACGTTGCCACTTATTATTTCTTCAATTCGCATCCTTTGGTGAGACGTTAATGGGTCTGGAGTCAGTTTTTGTATATACCGTCGAGGAGGTATTTTGTGTGACAGTATCCCTTGAGAGAACTCCCGATGCACTCGCACGCCGTCCAGAGCGTTTGGTTGTAGTCTTTCAAAACTATGCAACTCTCTCATAAATTGCTTGCGTTGCGCTACCTTAGCCCAGTGATATCGATGGCGGCAGACTACCCGACTGGATAAAGAAAAATGCATATAATAAATAATGTAGAAAAAGTAGAGCTGTTGATGAAAATTCAATGAAAACCGTAAAATTACCGCTTGTCTTTCACAAAACATAAATAATTTACTAAAGCCTATCCGAAAGCTAAAAGCATAAATCTGTACATAAAAGAGGAAGCATCATATTTATATGATTCGTAAATGTTTCATGAGTGTTTATACACATGATTATAAATGTACCGGCTTAACTCACGTACGTTTTTCGGGGTGGTGGGGAAAGTAAATATTTCATGCAGTTTGTAAAATACTTTGGTAGCCCGACATTGTGCAGAATACTCACTATGCTAAACCTAGTCTGGAGTAAGTTGGATATATGCTGACATCTGATCTTGACAGTTCTGGGAATCCAGGATACAATGGTACCTTTCGTTTTACCTCCTCTGGAGGTTTCTCCTTATCGTGGCTTGCCATGTCGTTTTGACGGCACTAAATTTTGTTATCGATCGAAAACATTACGCAACTATCCTATGAATGATGCTGTTGCTATGTTACTAGTTTGATTATTGATATATGGCATCTATTCAATTTGTATTATTCAATTTTCACTTCTGGCAACTGATCATTGAATTAAGTAAAATATATACTGAAAGAATGTAACGAAATTTTGTAAAAAAATTTCAATGAGAACAGTAAATTCGTTTTTATACGTCAACGAGTAATTGAACTATTATTTGGCATATCGCCATCTGTACAATAAAAATACAAGTTGCCAAGAAACACACTACAATTGAAATTTATTTTCAGTGTGCAATGATATTAAACTTTTTTAAAATTGCATCTTTCATATAGGTTCTATTCTCTTTCTATTTAGTTGTTGATGTCACAATGAAATGATTGATCAATCTTTCCATATTGATATCTACTTGTCCCATAATATTATCATATAAGTAAATATTTGAGAGAACATTAAGATAAAGGCGTGTATTAGATAAACAGTTTATTCATACAG
>DWDT01002309.1:0-13948 GCA_018245595.1 Microceris scylla | reverse complement strand
CCTATAACCTTCCTTGATACATATGCTATCTAACGCTGAAAGAATTTTTCAAATCGGGCCAATATTTCCTGAGATTAGCGCGTTCAAACAATCAAACTAACTCTTCAGCTTTACATTATTAACAGTATAGAAGTATAGATACATAAATACATGAAATATATGTGTGTTCTACGTTATGAACAAATAGAAAATTTCAATATGAATTTTGATATCAACATATGAGAATTGAAGTATCGAGAAATAAATCGTTTCAAGTGAAAAGAAAATTTTCTTACGGCTACAAAAAATTGTTATAAACTCAAAGCAATCTTGAATTGTGTCAAGATACTTGGCGAGCGTTTGTGAATGGCGCGAAAGGTGTCGAGAGTTGCGATGCAGCGGCGACGGCAGCCACCGCGCTGCCAACAAAATGTTTTCAATTTTCACACTTTACAAACCTCCGCCGACAACTTTCATATTATTGTTCTAGTAGACAACGGGAAACTTTGTTTCTTGGTGGCTGTTTTAACAGACAATTACCAGAAACTTTTGTATGACAACAGAAATATACAAAGCAAATGTTGACGAATGCATGTGAGATATAAAATGTGAATGTTCACGGATGCAGGTGCCGAGGGAGACCAATACTCACCAATCTTGATGTAATTGGTCAGATACTGGCTGATTATAAATAGAACGTATGGCGTAAAAATGAATATTTAATAACTTCTAACACACAGAAATTAAAAGTCGAGAATCTTTTGAAATATTTCGAAACCAGGAGTTGCGAGCAAAAACCCTTGGATTTCGATGTGGACCTGATACCTTAGCTTTTAAGGCCTAAAATAATAAATTTCCGTGCATGTGGTGAAACCATTGACTATGTTATATAAATATTTTGGTAAACCTCCAAATAAGGTCATTTGATCATAAGGTAGGCTCAAAAGAACCTTTGCTATGATAACCAATCGGCTGATAAACTATATATATACCTACATGTCAATACATGTTTATACAGATTTTTTTCACCCAAACACTGAATAAATCCTTCACCCTGATGATGACCCCTTTAACACTGTTCCTTTTTATGCTGCCTATCTATGTAAATTTTTAGAAGTATTTCGAGTAAGTTTGAAAGGAAAATACACGTGAACAGACGTGACACCGGTCTATATGTTATATAGTAAATGACTTCGGGTGATATTATACTAATAAGTAAAAAATAAATTAAAGAAATGTTTTCATAGGGTGCACCACGGATAGATGAGATTGCCTTGGGTCTTCTATGATCGAGCTTGGGACTCCTCATCACCAAATTATTGACAATTAAATCGATCAATACCTATTTATACAAAAACAACTAACAATTGCATTATAATAGGTTATTAGGTAAGCGATATTCATAGGAAGATATCATTATATTACTCATTAACTTAAGGATCTTTCTACCGCAACAACACAATATAATAATAATAAACATTTAAAAATACATGCATTATTTAGAAGAAAACACTTGTTATGTTATGTACGTTATGTTGTTGAAAATTATGGTGACATTTTCTGATTAGCTCGTGTGATTTATAAGCGAGGTGTATTCTGAACTGTGCGGACTTCTTGTTTATGTGGATGTGCATGTTTAAGGGTCACTTAATTACAAAGGGCGGCCATTAAATCTTGTAAGTGTTCAGAGGGCGCACGTTTACAGTTATCCGGTTATGGTAGGGCGAGCCCTCAAACGAGGTTAACATGAATCCAAACTGTTATTCCCTTTCTATATATGACTATGTATGTACATACATATGTATAGGGCAAATGGATACGTGTACAAGTAGAAGTTATATCGCTTTAAAATTAGGTCCTTAACATTGTAAAGCGATTAGTTTCTAAAATGATAGGGTCATTTAAACTATACTAATTCTAAGTGTAAGTTTCATAAATAAGTCCTAGTGTGGTCCTTTATAATATAAGCCTTATAACATTAGTATATATTTAGAAAAGAATTATTTGTGTCTGTCATATCGTAGCATTATTTCTTGTTTTCCCAAACGGGAGAGATAAGAAAAACCTAATTTATAGTATCTGGAGTTTTTTTTTAATGAAAAGGATTTGCTGCGTACCCCAACTTTCATCATTAGTTGGGGTGATTGCTACAATTAGCGTTGAGTTTGCTCCTTGTTACTAACAATACAGGATGAAAAAAGGAGTAATTTAAAACCTGCAATAACCCTAAATAAATCACATTTAGTCAAACGTGTTACTGAATTAGCAGATACTCGGCGTAATCCATATTAACTTGTCTATTCAACTAGTGATTGCAGAAACAGGGTAAAATACTTCCTCACTGTGGATATGTACGCAAACTTGAGCCATTCCGCGCAGATGGCCCGCTCGTAAAACTGTCATGTCCGTATTCCATCCCTCCGCTGTTGTAAATAAATGTTGTATACCCGTTATTTTTAATATTTATAAACTATTATAAATGGATATTTTTAATATTTCATCATCATCATTAATCGTTTTTAATGTTCCGCTGTTGGACACCAGTCTCCACTCAGAATATAAAGGGTTAAAGTTTTCGTTTGTCGTCTTGGCCAAGTGCGGGCTGGCAGACTTTATACGCCTTTGAGGATATTATGAGGAACTTTAAAGTATGCAGTTACCCTCACGATGTTTTCTTCCACTGTTACAGCAAGTGGTATTTAATCTTAAGGCTAAAATTTTTTTTGGTATAGAGGAGCACGTCAGTTTCGAATCCAAGGCACCCGGAGTAAAAAGCTGAATTTTAAACCACTAAGTTATCACTGCTTACTTATTGAACTAAGTCGTTTTAATTTCCTTTAACAATATTCAAAGACAAATTACCCTTCTTAAAGCCCTTGCGTGGCTTAATTATTACTTCTGAATAGGTTATATAATTGGCGCCATGTTCTTGCGGTTTCATCCTTTTAAGCGTCAAGGCGCGGTGTATTGGTGGTTTATTGATTGGTGACGGAAGAACACCCTTGTCAGCTTGTCACCAGTTCGAGAAGACGATATTTGTTGCCAACAAACAGTTTTTCTGTAACATTGTTGTAATAGTTCACCTGGAATCCTCTATACAAACACGACCCAATTTAAATTAAGCAATAGTTCCAGTTTTAAAGTTTATTGAACTAATTGAAGGTTATGATACTAGTTTTTAAGTGTTGGCTTAAAAATATACAAGATAAAAGCACTGAAAAAGCCGTCAACATAATTTACTTAAAAGATAAATGTCTCAATTTTAAGCCATCAATAAAAAGTTGATAATTTGAAAATGTTGCCAGAAATAATGTTAATATGCTAATCGAGTTTTTTATGTACTAACAATATACAAAGATAAATATCAATATTCCTTTTTAGTCAGTTATTTAAAGCACCATTATATTCGCGATCAGTATTTTGTGTGATTTTCACTGACGTTGACCTTATGCATGTTTTGATTTGTTTCATTTATAATCTTTCATCATCATCACCCTGTATCCGATCACTGCTGGAGATAGGTTTTTCTAACAGCATGTCACGGAGCTCAACTTTCTGTTTTCCGTTTCTATCCACTGCCGGTCACGTTACGTAGGTGATACTCCACCTAGCTGGAGAGTTTCCTACATGAAATTACCAAGGCGTGGTCTATGCTCCAGAATGTGTCTACTCCAACAGATGTCGGTTCTGTGCCAGATTTCACAAGCCTTCTGCCATTTCAATTTCCTTGGCGCTATGTCGTTAACTTTTACACCCTTTGTCATTATTTCAATAGAAAAGATTAAAATATTTCAAAATACGATGTTATGATTGTACGCGATTGGTTGAATAAAAAGATAATTAATAAAAAAACAAAAAAAACCCGTTTTTTGTTTATGGAATACATTACATTAATCAATAATAAACTAAATAATAAAATTAACTTATATTTCTCACCCCCAATTCCGTGGGACGTACTCGTATATCACAACTGGTGAAACGGGGAGTAGTACACTTTTGGAGGGAATACAGGTTTGAGGTCATACTTATACTGACTGTGATTGACACTGACTACACGACGGTACAACGGACTTATATGATTGTAACAATGGACTGTGCAGAAGGTATCGTGTCGTCCTATGTATCTGTGATCCTGTCTCTCAGAGGAGTCAATGGGCGGTGTATCGCTGGCAGTGATGGATAACGGCCGCCCCTCGTCAGCGTGTCACCCAGCCGCACCCCGCGGTGTCCGCAATCATTTCTTACATCTCCGTCTGTAATAGCTTATTGATTTACCAACATTTTTACTAGATATAAAAAAAAACTCGAAATTGTTGCATTAGATATGATTGGACTGTGTCTGTATTTTGGGTTTCGGTCTATTGCCAGAACTCAGAAAAGTATACCTATAACTATAATTCGTTACAGAACATATTAGGTGTCCAGTATTCTTTTTCTCTCGTTGTTCATCGTGACACTTTTCATATCTCGCATTTGAATCACTAGTGTAATTATATCGTCTCTAAATCGGTCTTTTTTATACAATTCTGATATATGTAGTAATAAAACAACCCGTGTATGTTTGTTGCATTATTCATTAGCTAAAGTATACAACTGCAATACTCTTAGCAACACAGACGCCACCAACAACTAGAGTGCACCCAGTATAAAGTTATAAAATGCAAGTTTTACATGGTCATCTTCGGAGTGCTTCGCTCACAAACAACGTATCTGTTGCATTATTATTTAAAACTATACTCATTCGTATGTACTACTTTGTTTTATATTTTACTTTGCTCCGAATCTCTATCTTACGTGTTTCATGGAGACATGTAGAAAGAATGGCAGATGAAAGCATAATAAAACCGGTATACAATGCAAACATTGATGGATAGAGGTGCTGCGGGAGACAGATTTATTTACCTATCTTGACCAAATAGATCAGATATTGGCTGATCGAGAAGTCTGGAGTCTTCGAAATAGTGACGTGTGACTGATAGAGAAGAAGATAGAGAAATATGGCACCAGTGCGATCTGCCCGTGTTTACAATTTACTTTAAACATCTTTATTTATTTTTGGGCGCAACGTAACATGACGCCTGTAATCCCCGAGGGTATAGTCAGAGGAATGTAATGCAACTCCCATGTTTCTTCATACATTGGGCACAGATACAAACAGCACGTCAAGAGATTCTAAATTAGATAAATCCAATCGTACCCGACCTATGGATTTGAACCCAGGTCCTCCTGATCGGCAGTTGCGCTTGCAACCACCCGACCAACGAGGCCGTCCTCAGTCCTTTTTTTTAGTTCACATTAAAAGGTTTCTTCAATTTAATTTTACTTTTTATCTTTAGTTTAAGTTCAATTTTAGACATATTTTTGTATTTATTTCAAGCGGAACTAACAAATCTACACGATGCGCGCTCTCCCCTTCATACTACAAGAAAACCAAAGCCTCGAAAAGCGTTCATGGTCTATTGGAAAACGGATTGTTTGCGCCTTGGAATTACGTAATAGAAGATACCTATTTCACGTTTTAAGAAGTACTAGGATATTATTAAAGACATTATTAAAAATTATTATTAACAGACTCGTTAGGCCGACCACCTTATAAAGGCAGGTGGTGGTGGTAGCTGGATGAGATCTGCAGAGGATCAGGTGTAATGGAACACCTCGAGAAAGGCCTATGTCCAGCAGTGGAACGGTAAAGGCTGATGTGATGATAATGATAATTAAATAAATATTAGCAGATTGATATAGTATAGTATTCTTATATAACTGAATATAACTATTTGAGATATAATTAATAAGAATTTTTTCATTAATATGAACTAACGCGATATTTTGAAATTTCTCTAACTGTTTAATAAACCCAGTAAACCTTACGAACAAAGGTATAACTTTAAAGTCTATTAGTTTTTAATCAAATGTAATAACAACTTTACATTAAACATTTCAAATAAATACCTTTGTACAGGAAGGAGCCTTTTGAGAAAGTGAAATTGTTACGTATATTAGATATGTACGCATATGACTAAGGGAAAGCAATTGTGGCAGCAAAGCGGGAACAATAACTGGTAAGAAAGGGGAACGGGTGGGGGTGGGGGTGATATCGAATTAATTTTCCACCCACTTTACATCGCTACTGACTTGTATTTGTGTACAATTACATTGTTCATACGATGTGTTAACATTGTTTTCGAATGTAAACAAATTTTGCTTTCGTTCAACAAGAATTCAGAAGAGTTTTTGTTTCAATGTTTCATCGTGCACCCTTCCAGTTGTGGATTTTCAATTGATATACAATGTAGTTATTGATTATATGCACTATATGCCATACATTGCTAGAACAAAATAACAATAAGAATTAATGATGGCACTGAGACAGAGGGCACTGACTTTATAGGTATGTTTATCCTTACGGGTCGACGTGCTTCATCTGCATTCATAATTCTCTTCACACGTGCTCTGGATTCGGAGACATCTGATACTTCATTAGTTAGAAACTAAAAGAAAGTAGCATCTCATAGTATCTTTAGAGAATATATTTTTAGAATATGATACGTTTTTAATACGACATAGTAGCAATTTAACATGCCGCTTGTTCGAACTACGTGACATAAAAACCGCGATGAGAGTTCGAAAACAAGAGTGTGTCACGGTCTGAGGGGAGAATGAACACGTTGATTTTTACAAATATCAGATCGGAGAAAAAAAATAACGAATGCATTTCAAGTCCGTTTCGACAAACTATTTTAATCTTCAATTTGTCATTGTACATATAATGTTATTAAAAAAAACAAGATATATATTAACTAATTGTGTGGAAACAGATCATTTGAATAATTGACTTTATATATATTTCAACATTAATATTTAGGTAAACAAAATTAGGGTTAAAAAGTTTCATCATATTATTGAAACAATTAATATCTTAAATGTAATATATAATTTTTGGACCCTATTAATAATTTTAATCCGTTTAACTCTTTAAGTTGCGACATTATTTCAATCTCGGGACCTATTACTCCCATTTCCAAAGATCCCGGGATCTGGAAGAGAAAGGAAAAGAAAAATTACGTCGTTTTTTTCTCATATTGGCCCATTTAAAATCTCTGAATCGTTTTTAATGAATTATATATAAATTTTGCGAATTATACACTGCCTTGTTGGTAGAGTGGTTACAAGTGTGATTGCTGATCGAGAGGTCCTCAGGTCGATTCCTGGATTGGACACTACTTCATTGCGTTTTTCTAACTTTAAATTCTCAGTAGTACCATGGAGTCTCTATTTGTGCCCGGTATATGCAACAGGCTCATCCCCTATTGCATGGTAGGTCGTATAATATAACTAGTGAATTGTGAGAGAATACTATACTCGTTTGTCCATCTCTTCGATGAAGTACAGATACGATGTTGTGTTAAGTTATAAGACGATTAAGTTATGACGATCTTAAGTAGGGCCTTGTTTTTCAGGTGACTCCCGTACTATACATTGCTCGATACATCAACTCTCATGATTCCGATTCTAATAATACTTTAAGGGTGATTCTTGAAACTTAGCTCCTATGACAAAGGGAGCGTTTTTAGTGGAATATAAATTTTGTAGTTGATGGCCAACTACAAAATGTAGATGCGGGCTGAGTAGCTGTTTGCATTATGTATGAAACAGCGACGTTGGCTCACTAATGGTCAATTTCCAAACACGTTTCCGTGTTTCTGGGAGCGTGGTAACATATGCTTTTGGTCATAATCAGATAGTAGTTATTAAGCAGTGATAGCCTAGTGGTTAAGAATTCAGCTCCTCACTTCGGGGGTGCCGGGTTCGAATCCATGGCACGCACATTTTTATAAAAGTGCGTTTTAAATGTAAATATCACTTGCTAACGGTGAAGGAAAACATCGTGAGGAAACAAAAATTCTAAGGTGTGTGAAGTCTGCCAACCCGCACTTGGCCAGCGTGGTAGACTATGGCCTTAATCCTCTCAATATGAGAGGAGACTCGTATTCCAGCAGTGGAATTGTAACGGGTTGAAAAAAAAAACATGACATAGCTTGTACGCCCTTCAACTACAATTTATAAATTCATATTACTCGTATATTTAAAAATAACACCAGCTGCTCTCGCTTTTCCGAATTTCGATAAGCCAACATATTTTTAAAACAAACAAATTAACCCATGATTCTTTGATGTTATATTAACAATCTAAATTCTACAAGGATAAACATTATCAAAAACTGGTTTTGCAAAGAATATTTTCTAAATATTTTTCCGTGTTATCTAAATAAAAGCGATATAATACGTATTTACTTTAGATTTTAATTGTTCTTTGTACGTTCGACACTCTGATAAAAGTTACGGATATTCTTGAATGATATCAACGAATAAATTTACTTTGGGATGTCCTAAGTTCATAAACTGACTGACGGACTTTGACATTTTGATAGGCTTAAAAGTATCTATGGTGGAAAGAAATAGTACGAAACTGTATATTTATATACTCAGCTTGTATTCACGGGACGCAAACAAAAATATATACGTTCATATGTATTTTCATACCTTCATTTGTAAATTCCTAGCGAGTAAAAGGACGAAAAAGTCTTTTTTATCCCCGCACGTGTCGCTGCAGGCCGCATTGCCGTCATAAAACGTCCTCGTATGACGCAAACATACATTACGCGTAAAGGTATGTCATGTAGAGTAATGTGTAACAAGGTAGGCAGGTATTCCCATCGTCAGAGAAAATGTTCTCCGTCCAACGTTTATATGTATAAACAGAAAAATATGAAGACAAGTATTTGCTACTTTAGCAAGAGGCTGTTATTTCAAAAAAATATATTCAAAAAGTTACTCTAAGACCTGGTTGGACGATAAATAATATCAATTTCTCCGGTATATATGTTCCGAGTCAGATTTTAGTCTGAGTGATTATTTTGGCCAATTTCAATGAATTTTGAAGTAAAGGAAATCATTATTTTGCGATGTTACTGCCTAGCGTCATTTATTAATCAGTAATATGTGATTGTAGGAGCTGTTATTGGTATACAATATAACAAAATGTTCCCATTGCATGGAATTGTGTTCCGAAATTCCAGCACTGACCGTAATAAACCGCTCTCGATGGTCTAGTATTTTCAAGGCAGGTAATATCTGCGCCAAAATATAAAGTATGCTACGGCTGTACTAAAATGTTACGAGTATAAAAGGAACTTTATGAATTCGCATACATATTGTTTTTTCATAGCTTTTTTATGCAAGCAGGATAGTGAAATTAATCAAGTCCTGTTTTAAATTATTTTTGTTTATTAAAAATAGTGTACATAACATCACGCTTTTTTCCCAGAAAGGGTAATCTTAGGAATGTGGTACATTTGTTTGATTCACAGTTATGTTATACGTTCCACCATGGAATTTAAGGGTAGCCTATTCCCATTTACCGGACACAAATTCGGACGCCGTGGTACTGGAAATTACAAGTAAAAAAAAATAATATATTTCCTGAACCCAGCACCCTTTGATGAACACTCGCGCTTGCGATCACTTGACTAACGAGGCAGTCAGATAGATATCGAAATGTTAAAAAGCGATATTACTAATGAACGTAAGCTGTGCAGTAGCTCGTTTTTATAAGATAAACTGATCTGCCCCAATTGTACGGAGGAAACCGATCACAAAAGTGATGTAAGAAAATTTTACAGCTCAGAAACCTAACACCATCTTTATTTCTACTGTGTATTTTAATGCCAGAGATTTAAGATGTAAAGTTTTTAAGTAATATACCATTCCACAAATTATTCCCTTAAGTTTTACTAAACAAAGCCAAACAGAGAAGTGGAGTCAAAGAGAGTCACAATAGAACCACAATCTAAAAGGTACGTGAGAACGAATCTTTTGTGCTTGTTCTTTTATTTACCGGTCGGCAGTCGGTATTTGCTTTTAACTACATTTAAACGACTTCAACGGCGATATATACATATATATCCCTGTTATCTTAAGAACATTTCGTTTATTGTCATGCTTTATTTGATGCTTGCGGGAATGCAGCCTATTTAACCAACCAGCAATCAAACAGCTTGCGATGTTTTTAGTGATGAATGTACTCGTTATAAGTTTTAAGATTGTTGCAACATAATTATAGCGAATTGCTTAGCTTAAACCGTTCCCATGTCGATAAGTGTGTACAGTCCCTTACACAATAGCAGTTGATTCTAATTGTCCCGAATCGTCGACGCTGCAGAGACCTCCCAATACATGCGGATTCGATATCAAATATTTACACATTTTAATAAGCGAAATATAACAGGTCCTTGGTCAGTACTATTGTCTTTTGAAAAAAAATACTATTCATCTGTTCTGATTTTACTTGTTTTAATTTCAATTTCGTTAGTATTGCTTGTGGTATAGTCGAGAGAGAAATGTATTTAATCGATTTGATTAAAAAGGTCGGTGAATGTGTACAAATTAAACTCGGTGTAAAAAATAAACATTAATTTCGGCTGCGACAAATTAACGTCCTAATGTCGGCTCAATTTCTTCCTGCCTTTGGTTATGTTCTAGCTATGTTTTTAATACGAAGTAATATTTAGTTGCCGCCAGCAGCAGCAAGAACATGTCTACTTGTAGAGCTGTCGAGCTTAGAAATAAAGAAATTATAGTAAGAAGGTAAAAGCAAATAAATTAAAATATATTTAGTTATTTTTCCTATAAGGGGAAAAAGGACACGGAAACTAGATTTTTATTTATCACCATGTCATGTAACTTTTATAGTTAACCTTAACATTAAATAATGTAGGTACCTTAATGACAATAGTGCTACAAATAATAAAGTTTTTATGTTAAATATTATGTTGGATTTACTTACAATTATTAAATTGTATTAACTATTTGTTTACCATGTATAATATCTGATAAGATTAATCAGAGCAAAGATAAAAAAAGATATACCATTATAATGCTTAGAATAAATAATAATCTAGACACCCAAATACGAAGGTCACAAGTCTTTCCAAATCATTCATCACTAGGTACTTACGATCTTGAATATTTTCACCAATTCATTCGGATGTCCTAATATTATGAGTATTTAATCAGTCTTAACTACACTGTACGTTCTACAGTCATAATGTAATAAATTTAAAAAAAATCTATCCAAATTGAATTATAAACAACCATTTGACTGTTACAAATGCATGACGAACATCTCAAAAAGTGATTATGTGCAGACACGTTGAGAGTTTAGGACAGATAGCGCACGTGACCACACTCGGCCAGATGTCGCTCTATGCTGTCTGTCTAGACAAAAGAAATTTAGACGTACCCGTAGCGCCATATTATATTTAGATGTAACAAATTCACGTTGAAATTAATGAATTTTTAGCTATTTGGGCAGCTTTCGCATATTGTACATTACATTACAGTATTAGTTTCCCCAAATATTGTCTAACGACAATACTGACCGGTATTGTCAAATTTCTAGTTCAGTTATCCGTTACAAAAATAAAGTGAGCTAGTTAGAAATAATTAGTCAGCTTTTAACGTGATATAATTATACGCCTTGCTAGATTTCAAACGCTTTAGAAAATTCTAATACAGCTGTTGCTTATCAGCACATGTTTACTCTTCCGAACTTTCGGGAATCTCTCTCATCAATCCCTTTATCGTGTCTCTTTTGGACATGGATCTATTCCCAATATAAGCAGTGTTAAGACAAATTTCACGGGTCTTAGAGATTATTGTATAAATTTAGAAGGCAGATTTTCCCTGGCTATTTCTTCCTTTGCTGTTAAAACAGGACCAGAATTGAAGTCCACTAGACAGGTGGAACAAAGGCAGATTTCTAAAGCTTATAGCTTATTAAATAAGTTACTATCTGACAAGTTATTAATAACAACAACTAAAAGAGTCTAATAAACGTTATCCGTATATTTAAAGAGTTAATAAGAGAGTTACAAAATAAGTAAATCTGATCTAAAATAATATCAAAATAGAAGTTCGAAGAGTTACAAAATCATTTACCGGAATGTGCGCTGAATAAGGGACAGGGATTGCTCGAAATGAAATTAAATTCAAAGTTTCAGACACACATTGGCCTTATGGGTGCAAACAGAAAAACAAGTTAACATACGAGGCTTAGAAATGAAGCTGGAATATCCGCAGCCTCATTTACAGACGATACATAAACGCAACTTAGGCGCCGAACATTTGTATATTAAAGTATACTAACTATTACGTTTATAATATATTATTTCTTTTTAACATTTAAGCTCAAGGTCATGAAAACGACTTACTTTGTAACTTTGTTAGGTATGGAATGAACTGCCTTTTCTATGTATTTCCAGAGGTATGTCTTAAAAAAGGGCTAAAAAACTCCTCTTAAATGCTGGCAAAGTATTAGCAACCCTTTTGGTGTTGCACATGTGTATCAATGATGGTGACCACTTACAGCAGATAGCCGGTCGGCCTGCTTGTGAGTTTAAACTTATAAGAAAGACGAACCAGGTGAGTCTGCTCATAGCAGGAATTAGTCATTTGAAAAAAGAATTGGAAAATGTTTTCTTCATTTCGAACCGCTACGCTGTAGCTATAATATTCAAGGTTTAGTTTATGTAGGTATTGTCCATTCTCACCAACCGTGTGTCGAAGGCACTGAACTACTAACTCGCCTTTCGCTATCCCTTTACAACGTATTAAAATTGAAACTCGAAATTAATTACTACTAGTGGCTTTATAACTGACTGACCCTTTTTACAGGGTCTTCGGCTACCACTAAATTTTGTCTTCTCATCGTGGGTTAAAGGTGTAAATAGGCTAACTTTAAATTCTATTAAGCGATAGTTAGATTGGTATCGTTAGTGAGAACATAGAATTTGTGTTACGTTCCAAAACATTTAGCACAGCCGCCTGTGTGCTTGACTGCAACGAAAGGATATTGGATTTAACAAATGAATGAAGAATCGATCGATCGAAATATCAGTTAAAATATTTTATAACGGTTTGTTTTATAAGCGCTTTCATTCAACAGTTATTACATAAAAATCTATTTGAATAGTTAAACTGGCGGATAAATTTATAGGTTCCATCAATAAGTTCTCTTCTCGAGTTGGGAAATATGGTTGTATATTTTTTCCATTATTAAGTAGCATTACAATATATTGCAGTATTCCTGCTTGAATAACAGAAGCAGTCTCTGAAAGACGCATAACCTTTATGAAGTCTAAAAGCTTTTTAGGTAAAGTGCAACAGAAATTCTCCAGCCAGTTGAGTAATTCAAATTTATTCAAATTTATCTTTTTCATTAACAATTCCAGATAATTACCATTAGCAAGTGCAAGAGGAATCTAATTTGTCACACGACGGTGAACTCGCCTCTCTTCGAACGGCGCGCTACATTACAGATTGGAGTCAATGGAAAAGTATATTTAATGAGATTCCACTTAGTTTAACAAGTTTTATTAGAATTCTTCAGAGGTCAACGTGTTGTGTGATAGACACTTACAAGTGTAATTACGGGTTTTGATGGATGGAAAGAATTAGTTAATTTGAAAACTAATAACATTATACTCATTAGGATACAATGTTTACAATGTAGTAGAGTCGCTGACGGCATGTAATGGTGGTTTTACGTTAATAAAAATGTGTTGTTGATAGGAGAGGACGGGTTGGGCTACGCCAGTTGTTCGCGGGTCCTTGTTCACATGGACAGTGGGGCATTTAATATTTAGAACAATTTTTACTAGCCCTACTGAACGTTCACCCCTTTATGATAGCAGTTATGGTTCATTTAACCGCTGTTCAGCAGCATATGTTACTCAGACACAATATCTTCAAGCAACTGTAGAAAGTTAGGTGATCGCTTCATACAATTCGCTAGTATCAATGTTATAATAAGCAGTGATAGCCTAGTGGTTAAAAATTCAGCCCCTCACTCCGGGGGTGCCGGGTTCAAACCCACGGCGCGCACCTCTTTACAAAAGTGCGTTTTAAGTTT
>DWDT01002308.1:0-13949 GCA_018245595.1 Microceris scylla | reverse complement strand
TGCCGTTCTAACTGGACTCCTTTTTAATATAAATATTATATTTGATTGGTTGATACAATGATACATATGTGAATTAATGTACAGGGTGGAATTATTGTTTTGAAACTTTGAGATGTCAGAAAAGCCGGTAAAATTAAAAAAAATATATTATTTTTCAAGCAACATTCTGTATCAGAAATGTCTATTTCACTATTGTATGTTATACATACTTCAGTGTGAAGTTACTATGAACTTAATAGAAGTTCTAACATACATGTTTGTTAGCTTAACAAAATAATATATTCATTAATCTATATATAAATTTGTGGCTCAGTGCAATGTCATAAAGACCTAAGTATTATTAATATTGGTGGATATATAAATTGTGAAACTAGTGGAAATTATGATATTAATATTAAAATTATCTTTAGAACTAGGAAGTATTAAACAAGTAGTAACATTGAATATTTTCACCCTGTATATCTATCTTAATTATGACATTACAAATTGTAATTTTTCGAAACAAATGCTGATTTTTTTATTTGAAGATAATGTTTAACTACATCAAACAAAATAATTATTCATTAATTTTTTTATTAACACTCCCTCTAGCTCATAAATTGGAATATATATGTATATATCATTATATAAATGTAAGTATATAAATATCGTTTCATTAAATTATTGCTTTGTACCATTGATGTTGTTAACTGTGTAAAAGAAATTTGTACAAACGATTCATACAGTCATTGCGTAACGAAAGGAAACTATCCCTTTGTGAGGTTCTCTTTCAACACTCAATGCGTGTCGAAACTCGTTTAAATTTACAGTAATTCAAACCAAATTAATGCCAATTAAATGTCCTTTGTACATTTTCAAGCTGTCTGTATGCTTTCTTCTCAATTTATACAAAATAATAACTTCACGTATTACTATACTGGACGTACTTCAACAGTGTATAATAATTTTTGAGCTGTTATTGTATAAATCGGGAGAAAAGCTAATAATTCTGTGTTGTAATGAATTTTTATATGAACTATTTGAACAATATGGTTACTTCCTTCTTTGGATTTGCAGGTCGATATTAGTAAGTTCGTGTCGCTGAGGTCCACTTCAGACTTAGCAATAGGTTTTGATACACCACACCCTCCCAAACGTTCTGCTGGCTTCCAATGCATTTATACTGTACCTGTACGAGCCGGCTTTAGTTTAAAGGAATATTAATTTGTTATTGTAAGATCGGTCCGAGCCGTCCCCGGCGGCCGGGCCGGTGTTTGAGAGTCATGAAAAACTTATTTTATGTTTAATTTTTAGACGTGATTACGACAAGGGTCTAGACTGTAAGTTAGTGTGTAATCGCCTCCGGGCTTAGTTTGCCTCTAGGATGTAAAGTTAGTTCTAATAAAAAGATTTAACACTTAAGGTCTAATATTAATTTTGTTTGTTTGAAAAGGTATTGAAACAAGAAGTAAAGGATGAAGTTCCTTGAAAAACTAACTGTGTTGAAGTTTTGAAAATGTTTGATTGAAAAGTCCTTATGGCGGTAACTGAAATTCCCGGACCGGCCGGTGGCGCCGGCGAGAAAATGTCGGTGTCGAAGCGAAGTTGTTCCGAACCGAACTCGCGTCGCGCAAAGAATATGATCGAGTATGTTGTAGGGACCTCAGAAGCCCGACCTCGTCAAGACTCAAGAGAGAAGTCGCTCATCTAGATCATATTCTTTACAATCCGACAACCGAAACTGTACACTATCATGTGTTCAAACAGTTATTTAAATTTTAGGACGAACTCCGACGATGTTCGTTAATTGCATTTTAAAACAGATTCACACAAGCTATAATTATATATTATATATATATTTCTATATATCTGGTACACGTCCGGTGACATCGTATTTCTTATTTTTATTATTATTATTATTTTTAGTGTAGACCTGTGTTGTGAGCGACTGGTTTAATAAACAATAGTTTTTTTTTAACTCAGCGCAATTATTCTTCATTCATTTTATTCTATCCCACCTTCTCTATCCATGTTTATCCCTTCTATGAGTTTGGAATTGGGACTGTAAAGACCAAAATTCAAAAATGGATTATAGAGAAAATTATTTTAAATATTTCAGTTTAAAACCATGTCACCATATTGTATTGAAATGTAGCTGGGTACTACGTCCTTAATTTTTATATGTATATATTTTTAGTTTATTAGTATAATATGTTAGTTATATATTTACAAATATTATATTTTAGACTTATTTATTGGGGTATATTTAATATTACAATTAACAAAATTCTCACTATCAGGTTTTATTAAAATTATTAACAATTTACTTGTATGTATAATCGTCATAAATAAACACAATTTGCGTGTCGCATCGTTGGCACTCCATATATGGCAGACGTTAAGTACCAGTTAAAAAAAATCAAAAACATTGATATAAAAATAATAATAGTAATACAACAATAACATTTATCCATACGTAACCAAAATATTGCGATAATGAAAAATATCTAGAAATATAGCATAACAGGTTTGCTGTGGATGCCTTCTAGACTATATAATGTATAATCCGTTGATTTTTACATATTAGTCTCACTTAGCTGCACTTATAATGGAATGTTAGTAGAAATGCAAATGATAATACTGCAAAGTTGAATAAACAAATCGACACTTGATAAATACACTCGGTCACACCGCCACACTAAACAATACGACGATAACAACTTGGCGTAATGTTTGGTTTGACGGATGTACATATTTACAAATTCAAGCCTCTATATAACAACTTCATCAACTTCGTTTCGACAGGAAATGCATTTTCGGGATTGTGTCCACTGAACATTTTAATATTTATTAAGCTTTAGTTGACCTTACTAATTTAACATAATCGTATATAATAAATCTTAATCTAAATAAATCCATACAAATTTATATAAAATAAAAAAAAACCCGATTGGATTATGTGTAAATAACACTAATAAAGAAATCCATAAATTACAATTTTCAATGACATGAAATACATGTACGTAAAATAATAGGAATAATATTTTATTCTCATCATTTCAATAATATCTGAGTGGCAAGATTGAGCAATCTAGCTAATGTCTACGTGGCCGGAACTTACAAGCTAATGGCAAGAATGCAGTGAGCAGAGAAAATTGAAAACCTACAACTACCTCCACACGCCTGCAATTGTTTTTTTGGACTGATATATGTTGGCAATTTGGCAAAATATTCCAAAATGGATGGAAACATCGTGCTTGGATAAGGTTTTTAAGTCTGTCTCATTTGTCAGCTGGGCTCAAATCGACTCTTCATAATATCTGGATCTAAGCATTTCAGTGTTTGTTTTAAATATATGTACTTGATTATATTTGTCCAGACTTTCAATGACAACAAACTCAAAAACGTTCCCTAATAAAAAGCGCTTTATTGGCCGTAAAACTTGATCTGGCGCGGCATTCTGTATAAAGATTAGCTTCGCTAAGTACCTATATAATTTGGTTTGGAGAGATAGAAGATATGTCGTAAACCTGTAAAATTTACTACGGACTAAGTAGGAAAAGACCAGAATTGATTGAGATATGACAATAATACTATGGAGATAATGGAACATGTGCGTGATATAACGATCAAAACTTCATGTTTTACTAACAGTGTACTAGAACTACATATTTCTTGTTAAAATACCTATGGTGCAAATAAAATTAATATTTTCTTTTCGTAAAACTAATGTCATTTTAATTTGGATATATAGTACGGTGGGTAAGTAGGTATTCATCGTTTAATACATGAGTCGGATATACCAGGTGATGTCCGAAAATTTTGTCAAAACTAACAATACATTCGATCAATTATTACAATTCAATTTCTGCAAAATAACCCTAAAAATTACTTCAATATAACGATTCTGTTGTTTAGTCTAATATCTACGAGAAATATTTAGTTGGTTGATAACTGTTAAATGAGGGGTCACTTACTTAAAATTACTTCAGTATCCATTACGACGGTTGGTTAAATCCATTCAACAACAAACATTAGTAGCTTAAACCTTGAGAAGAGGGACTACATGTCGATATATCCTATATTTGGAGTACATACTACGAGTAATTGCGTTCGGATACACTAATTCTAGAAACTTCTATCACTTTTTATAAGTTACGACGTATTATCTTACGAGCAAATATAAATATTACTTATGACAATATGCGTGGGGTACATAATGGTATGATAAGTGACACTATTTGCGATAAATACAACTAATAGTACCTATTAGAACCTTAGAATGCCCAACACTATGTGTTTCTATTGATTGCAATGCTCAAATTGTCTTTTTTACTTGAGAATTAAAAATCAAAACATTATTCAACAGAACAACATAAAATATTAAACATAATGAAATTGCACTTTGTATAAATTGTATAAGTTATTTTGCGAAGTCTGATTTTTACCAAATTTTCGTTTAATTTTGCACCCATTAACAGAGCCAATGACCAATTGGTACATGTATCTATATATAATAATATATTTGGCTCCGGTAACGTCAAGGGACAACAGAGGAGCCAATTACAATAAATAAAACACTAAAATATACTCAACCATATACAATATACTCAACCACGAGTTGACACACCCGTTTGCGAATATTGCACATAGCAATATCACAATTACGTGCTCAAATATTGCACTCATGTCGTTTATATACGATGAAAAAATACTTAAACGATTACAAATAACATTTAAGTTATGTTCTAGTTGTTACACAGCCGAGCATGGGTTTCTCTTGTATAACTATAATAATAACGTACCTAACAGTTACATTTACTTTTCATTGTTACTACTGATAAAATCAATCATTTACTGCAATTATTCGTAAATAATACTTTAAGATTTAAATACAAATGTGGATGGACTACAGTGCGTATCCGGTATTTGTTAGTTAATATGTGTTTTTGGTTCTTGTTAATGTAGGCACATTAATAAACGAAGTATACTGAATATTTTATAAATCTTGCAGTCTAAAAGACTAATAACTAACAGCCGGCGATTATCAGTGTGACGTGGACAATCTTATCGCCACAAAATACTGTGATCGTACAACTGCAGTCCATTTCCATCTATATCTAACTTAAATATGTAGTGGTAAAATCTCATATAAGACTGGATAAGATGTACTGCCGGTCCTGGATGTGTAACAACAACACAAGAAGGTAGCGTAACGCGACGCTACAAACAGACTTAGTATAACAGGGATCACAAGGGTACCTAGTGCAGAGTGGCTGGCGGGCGGCTAGAGCAGCAGCGTGGAGTGGTCGCGGTGCAGGCGGCGGCGCGCGCGCAGCGGCGCGGCGGCCAGCGCGTCGGAGGGCGGCGGCGGGCCCGGCGCGCGCGCGCCGCTCTCCTGGTAGTACACCTCGGCGCCGCCGCACCTGGCGCCCAGCACCACGCTCTCCTCGCTCCTACGCGCACGTTGCATCATCGTCGTTACTACCGTTTGCCTCGCTTTTACGATACACGTGTTGACAAGGAGCTCTATACATCATTAACGTCTCCAACCATCATATTATCTTAAACACATTTCTAATGTGTGAGATCGGTCGCTACAAATAGTTTGATGTTAAATTTTATGAATACTCAGAACAAAACAGCACTAGTTAATTAAAGGATAATTATAAATTGTGACAGTGACTCATCATCACCATTATCAACAATAACCTTTCATGTTTATACTGTAGGACGACATAGTTGACCTATAACATTGATTAGGTAATCCAAACTATTCACCTCAAAATGAATTCTGATAGTTGCGGGTCCTCAGCGAACTCGTCGTGTATGAGTCCCATTGTGGCAATGTCGAGTGCCGCCCAGGGTCCTCCCTTCTTCACGGTGCCCCAATCGGGATCCAGCGTGAGGTAACTGTAGTCGGTGGCCTCGCCGGCGCACAGGGCGCTCGCGCACTGCTGCTCTACCGGACCCAATGCGTTTAACGACGTCTCCCACTGCATAACGGATATTTATAATTATTCATCGTTACAAATAACAATTAATACAGGAGGAGCATTTAAATTCGAGATATTTTCAGTTAACGTGGATTATAGGGCAAAAAAAGAAAACAAGTGCTCAGTCTAGACGATCATCAACAATAAAAAAAGTGTACATATTGTCTGGGCACTGTTAATTTAAACACAGAGCACAGAACAATTCTACGAATTATCGTAGGACTCACCAATTGATTGATAATTTCCGCATCATTGGCAGCTTCTGTATCCAGCACTGCGAGCAGCGCCATATTATGTAGCCCACTGACGAATAATGCGCATTTGACTGCGTTGGAAGCGTAGTCCGGCAACGAGTCTATATCACAATCCGACTCAGCATCAGAGTCGGAATCACTGCCAGAGTCCTGTCGTGGTTTCGGTCTGAAAAAATGGTTAATGTACAATATTGATTGACGAAAAATATAAAAGTTTAAACAACTATTTTATGAAAATGTTCTCCAAGAATTTGGGTGTATATTAATAAATTACCTTTCAGTAAATGTGATGTGCTTTTCTGTAGCTGGCGTAAGAAACTCCCTTATTTCTAACGGAGTCATAACTCTACTGCTGTATCCACTGGACTTATCAGAGAATGCTAAGTGACTCAATTTCTCCATCAACGGAGTCAGTTGTACACCCGTCAATCTCTTCTTGAAGCCGACCGATTCTGAATCGGATCCAAATTGGGAATCTGTGCTTTCGTTAAGCGATTTCAATGGTAAGGATAGAGATTTTCTTCTCGATTGATCTGTTGTGACGGTCTTCGAGTCTTTTGCTATTTTCTTCGGCGTCCGTTGAGGTGATTTCGCTAAATCAGAATCAAAATCTTCGAACTTGTGTGTGTCGCACGACTTCATGTTAAAATTAAACATGTTGTCTTTGGAGTCTTTTTTTATTCCTGAATAATATTGTTCAAGATATTGGTTGAATAGAGATTCGGAGATAGCGACACCGTCGTTTCTGAACACTGGGAACAACGGGTCGTTTATTGTCATAGTGTTTGTCTTCTGTTCGGGCGACGGTGTTGCATCTTCCTCTATTTTGGATCGTCTCAATTTTATCTTTGAGGGCGCTCTCGAGGTGATTTTCCTAAATGTCTCTTGTAAATCTGTGACACTGGCGAGCTTGCGCAGAGGTTCCGGTTTATTCACGAAATGTTCCGCCATACTGTTATCGTCTAGAACGAACTTATTGTCACGCTTCTCGTCATCTGCATTAACACTTCCATTGGTATTTTCAATGTTTTTCAGTACATCTGGTTCCGTTTCCGCTTTTGTATTCTGGCTATCGGGATTTTGGCATATGGACAACATATTACCATGCAAGCGTTTGTATTCAATCATTGGCGTTGAACACACACTGGTTTGGCCGGTAAAAACCTTTTCATTCTCCTTTGTATCTTCTTCATCAAGTGATTTCTGTGTTTTGAAGCTTAAGGACAGTTTGGTCGGTCTCGGTCTGGGCTTGTTTGTGAATGGGACAACGTCGGGCATGCTTGGTTTCTTTTCTCCGGTCGATTCCTTACTGGGAGGCGATATCATCGAGTGGTCCTCTTCTGGCACAGCGGTAAACAGAAGCGATTTGTCTCTCTTCATACCCGATTGTGGAAGATCTCTCGCTTTTTCTTTCTCAGCTTCTTGCATCTAAAAATTATATGAGGCATTGAATTACATATTATGTGAAGTAAATTCGGTAGCAAATGCTAATATTTGTGTTATTAATATATTCCCGAAATTACAATTCGGTCAACTTTATGCAAATTACGAAGAATATTAATTTCGAAACATATTTATTACACTCCGTCATAATAGTGTTAACATTGTGTACAAACCTTTCGAAATTTCGCGATCATCTCCTCGCCATTCTTATGAAACTCTTGCAGTTTTTCTGTCTGCTTCTTCAAACTCTTATACGTTTTCTTGCCTACGTATACGACGAGAAGTTGTGCTCCTAGAGGCAGTGGCGTGTCCGTCTCCAGAGTCTCCGCTGGCGACTTTATCCGATACGGATCCACTACTGTGATGTATGAAGTAAGGCTTGGAGGCAGTTGGGTCGCGATTATTCTGGTAACATTTTGAGCTAATAAGTTATACATATTAATGTTATTATAGTAACGGCCATAACAACGACAACACAGGATTTGTAACCACGGAAATTGAAGAATTTTAGTCTCCTAGGACACAGAATGTTAGTCGCATCTATAGCAATAATTGTTACCACTGTCTCTCAAAAAACCTCAGATATTACCCACATAGTTTTGATAACAATAGAGCATTAATTAAATAATTGTCTCTATTACTACAATCAAATGTAACTTAAAATCTTTAAAACACGGGTATTGTTCCATGACTGTTTGTTACTATATATTTCTCGAAAATTAGTAGAGATCTGTTAGGTGAAGTACCAAACAATATTTTAAAGCAAAGTAAATGTTCAATATAAATATCAGTAAGCATATATTTTAACACTCACTTATTATTGTACAGCACGATACCTCCCAACACGCCTTTGCTCTTACGGCAATGCTCTAAAATCTGCATCGACTCCATATATATCGATGTGGCACTCTGCAATACGAAAACACTATGAATATAAAAGGCAATATCGCATCAAATATTATCAGGCTGTCTCGATCCACTGCTAAACCTTCCCAAATGAGATTTTTGCCCATAACCTCCACGCTGGGCATGTGAGTAAAATGCAGCATGCTATACGCACCACATCTATCTTTAAATAAAGATGGAGAATTGAGATGTTCAATGATTTAATTAAGGTCGAGACATATAAGAACTTCCTTATTTATTTCCAACACTTCGATTATGTCCTCGCTTTCGATCATTCGAATCCTCGATTTACGTGGTTTCGATTTACGTCGCGTATGTTGAGAACCGTAAGATCGAGGATTGCCTGTACATATGTATATTTATACAGATATCACTTGCTTTACATTCGGTTACATTCGCCGTAAGCGATCATGAAATGCCACGACTGTTTTGAGGCGTGGCAAAGCCTCATTCGTATCAGAAAACATGTACTTACTATAAAGACGAGTATTGGTAATAATCGGTATCAGAGCTAGTTTCGTTGGTGTAATGAAAAACCATACTGTGTACGAGTCACATTTCGTAGTGGAATTGAGTGGTGCGGAAACAGCGGAATTAGTCTAGTTAACTCGCTAAGTCGTCGATGATTAGTAATGCTCGGATACACTTCGTTAATATCGGACCTTTTATTAACAAAACATATTATGTATGTTTCGTTAATAAAAGTTCCGTGGATAAAAATTACAAAGAATAAACGTAGATGTATATTTATTAAAATCTTTTAAAACAAATATGTACTTTAACAGACCTTGTCGTGTAGAAGTAGTATTTAACTTGACTTAATAATGGTCGGTTTGTAGACGATCTAATTATTTGTTGTTTCCTGTATGGTGATGTATGTTTGTATATATTTTGTCTAAGTTTACTTTATACTTGAATTATCTACGTACTTTTGAAGATGCTCTATCGGTCATATGGTGCGTGTGAGGGGAGTGCGATAAGGCGGAGACGACTCTATAATTCCCGAAGATATGACCACAACGGATCCCTTCACAGAAGAACAACGCTCTGTTCTGTATGAAACGTTTTTACTTTTTATAATTCGTACGCAACTGCTCGCCGGCTATTTCGATTCCATTTTAAATGATATAGTAGGTACTTATTAGCGTCCAAGAGTTAATTAGGGGCTTATTAAACCATAGGACAAGAGTATGAAGTGGAAGAAACCGATTCAGTCTAGGCGATTTACGAAGATGTTATGAGAAAATCGTAAAAGCCAATTCTAAAATCCAAGTTAATTCTATTACCATTAAGCTTAACTGTATAAGAACATTAGTCGAGAAATATTAAGAAGATCTCGTGCCTTGTCTCAAAAAATTCTTCAAAGATTAGCACTACATCTTACAATGCCATCGAACTTTAAAACGATATAATTTTTAAACGATTGTTTTAATCTAACGTTTTATACAAATAAACCTAATTTTAATATAATTGGCATTCTTCAAAATATTTTCTAAAATGCACTCAATTTATAGCCCACTTGTTTATTTCACTTTCAAGCAGTATTCGTTTAATTTTTTAAAAATTAATAAATAGTATTATGCACCCAAACCAACTGGTATATAACACAATTACAGTAAGGACTTGAGAACGTGAAGTGTGCGAGAATTAACTCATGTTAACATTTGCCTTAGTTGTCTCGTGTTTGTTCATTCTCGTGACAAAGTTATATTGTGAAACAATTTTACCTAAGGTAACATTCAGCATCGTATTAAAGACTGCTAAGAATTTTATTCTCGTTTTTCTGTAGATCTACTGTATCTATGTTACTACATGAAGTTGTTAACTAAACGATTTGTTTCGACAGTTTTACTGGTCTAACTGGTGAAACGCGGAATTGCACTCCACTTCTCTGCCTAACTCTTAGAGGATTACAGGTCTGATGTTACGTTTAGTGCTCTAGGGGTTTGCAAACCTGACTCCTACGTCCCGGAGTTGTGAGTTCCATTTCTACCTAGGACACATTTATGCGATGACCAGAACTATTTGTTCTTGTCGCCATAAGACAGGCTTTGTCTAATTTGGGTTCTCGTGAAGTCCCATAATTTACTATATTACGTAACATCACGCCTGTAACTCTCGAACAAGTAGGCAGAGGAATGTAGTACACTCCCACGTTTCACCATTTTCTAAGTCCCCTTGGAATAAGTGGTGAACCAATTGTCATACATCAAGTACAAATGCAGACTACGAGTCATTACTAGAAATTCTAAATTAGAAAAAACCAATAGTATCCGATCCGGGATTTGAACTCAGGACCTCCTCAGTCGCGCTTACAAACACTTGACCAACGAGGCAGCCATACTTATTATACATTACTAAAATTAACTATATGTGTGCATATTTTGCAAAAGATTTGAATGTTTTAAACATTTTTAGACGTCACTATACTCCACGGTGGAGCGCTTAGGTGAAAACATTACGTACAATGTAACAAGACATATTCCAAGTGTACACTACCAAGCTATTTGATTTCGCCCGCAAGATTACGGTACGCAACATAAATAAACACTTCAACTGCTTATCAAACGGAGTAAATCCGACAAGTTCAATACATTACGACTGTGGGCGGTACCACGTTTAGCTAGATAAGAGCTACAGAAATAAAGTAGCACCTAAACATATTTAAGGGTCGTCTGGGACATGTGCCGCCGACGTACCAACCTAACGGTAATAATTTCATTAATATCTCGGCGCCAGCATGAATTAAGATATCTCCATGTCTCTTGTTACTTGTACACTGTGTTATTTGTGTACTGTGTTATTTGAAGGACGTTTCGTCTGCACTATTTATCAAGGTTGATGAAGCAACATTGATAATTTTTAAGCACTTATTAGTCTCATTAGAACTCATTAAAACTAATTAGTTAATAATTTTCAAGTACTCATTAGAAGTTAGTTAATAATTTTTAGGAACTCATTAGTCAAGTGATAGCGCTCTTTGATTTTTTTTTGTTTAGCAGCCGTCATGAAATGCAGTGTGCTGATTGGTCTTTTCGACCCATGCATATGTATCTATTGTTAAATAGTCTTCACTTCAGCTGCATCCTTAATATTGACAGACCTATAACTACCACACGGTGTGTTAAACGAGGTTACTTGAGGGAGGTATTTACTAATTTACTCTAAGCTATGCTGGGTTATTGAAAAAAAATATATATACTGAAGGGTGGATGCTTTGTTAAAAATGGCAACTCGAAATTGACAGCCCTCTAAGAGAAAGAATAAAATGATTTCATAAATCTACTTCCAGATATAGCCATACGTATCCGTTTGCACTCTTACCTTTGGAAGACTCAACATTGGCACTCGTTGGAATATATGGCATCCATACTGTAACACCGGTAGGTAGGTCTCGAAGATTTGGTACAGCTTCTCGGCTAAGCGGCGCGGATCCTCCATACTAGAGGCTAGCGATTGGAGATCCCCATGATACACCCTGATCATGGAAGTTAGGAGGTTGGCACGGTTCTTCAGCACCCAATCTGGGATGTTCCTGTCGCTGCCTATGGCCTGTTAATGTTGATGAGAACAATTAGTCCAATCGCTCCTCTTTAAAGCACTGAAGTTTATATTGTTATTTCAAATAAAAGGTTTACGGCGACTAGTAAAGAAAGTTCGAGAAAAAAGTTACTTGGCCGTATTTTTCTTACTCACCAGAACATATCGCCCGTATTCCCTTATGATGAACTTGCCGCTCTGCAGAGTGATGGCGACCGGCTGCGATATTAGCGATTTGATGCAGTGTGCTGTCCCAACTACCTACGAGTCACAGTATTAATTTAACTCCAAATATTATAAAAATACACAATATAGATAACCAGTGTTAGCCCTAATGGTTTTTCAGCTTCCACTTCGGAAATCTGAAGTTCGAGTCCTGTCAAAAGCTTCCGGCTTTACAAATTTAGGTACTTTTTAAGGATTAAATATCACTCGTATAAGCCGTAAAGAAGAACATTATGAGAAAGCGTACATATTTTATGACTTATTTATTATTCGTTCTAAGGGGTCTGAAGTCTGCCAACCCGCACTTGGTCAGTACGGCAGACTATTATCTAGCAACACATATAGAAAACAAAATACTGATAATATTTCATGAGATGGCTATGCGTGGAGAATTCTCAAGAGATCACAATACTTTACAAGTGGTTTTTCATTAACTGTATTACAGGCAAATGTATGCCAAACCAGGTCTGAACTGCCTTGACAAATATTTATTATTATCATCTTTGGCTGATCCACACACACACACTGCATCTTCGGAGTACCCTTAAATACCGCATTTGACACTGACTTTGGACGCACCTGCATGTACATTAATCGCCACTAAGCTTGTCGGCGTAGTAGCGTTCCGGTCCGGCTTCCATTCCACGTTAATCACGGCGGATTTAAGGTCAAGGACCAATAAGTAATATTGATCTCCGCAGACGTATCAGATTGCATTATGCGCTCGAATGACGCGTTGTGCGGATGCATATATAATCTAGTTCGATACTAGTTAATTATCTTACGTAATAAATTTGTTATTCGATCTTTTTCGTTATTCCACTTTTGGAACACGAGTCTCCTCTCAGAATGAGTGGGTTATAGTCTGCCACGTTGCCTAAGTGTGGGTAGGCAGTCTTCAGATTCCTTGAATTTTTTTGTCTAAGGTTTGCAGGTTTCCTCACGATGTTTTCCTTCACCATTTTTAGCAAGTGATATTTACTTTTATAACGCACTTTTTTGTCAAGAGGTGTGCGTCATGGATTTGAACCTAGGACCCCGGTGTGAGATGCTGAATTTTACAGGTTATAAAATTAATAAAGTACATACATACACATAAACAAGTATAAATCTAAGTAGATTCTTATCGGTTAAAATATATTCATTCGTTTACTTAAAACAGAATGCAGTATGTTCGTAAGTCTATTGCTTCAGAAAACGTTTAACACATTGCCTTTTTGGTCCACGGCTAGCGAACTAGAGGGTTCGCTGAAGGTTCCATTTCCGATATTTGGAAGTCGAACACGAGAATATATTGTATGCATTATTTAGTGCTATTTTACTAATAAACTTTTCGTGAGTATCTATTTGAATGACGGGGAAACTCACGGAGAAAGGCCTTGGCTGGGCACAAAACCAGTCGAGCTATCTCGAAAAACCATGCCGCAGTTAAGCCGATAAATATTTTAATTATGGATATTTATAATATATTCACGTATAATGGTACATACCTAGCTACATGAGCTGTCGTCTTAAACAATTTTATACGTCATTTATTGATTTATTATCAAATATTTCAATGTAATGTGTCTGGTGTAGGGCAATAAGGTTACCACCTATTCCATGT
>DWDT01002307.1:0-13949 GCA_018245595.1 Microceris scylla | reverse complement strand
GTGTGTCTGTATATGTGTCCACCCCATTTAATAACGAAAGACATCACTAGCGCTAACTGCCCAGAGTACTTGTTGTTTCCAATCTTGAGCATTGATAAATATTTAATTGTTACCAGCTTAATAAGTTTATGAAATATTATGTTAGTTATAATATAAAACGCTTATTTGAGGTTACTTACCCTTTATCTACGTATATTTTGGCACTAATTTGCAACAGTTACTCCGGCAAAGAAATGTACGTATTGGATGCGTTTATATAAGAGTGAAAAATAAAAATGCAGATAATTTA
Source organism: Microceris scylla (assembly GCA_018245595.1). Lineage (NCBI taxonomy): Eukaryota > Metazoa > Arthropoda > Insecta > Lepidoptera > Hesperiidae > Microceris > Microceris scylla. Next base: position 13,660 of record DWDT01002307.1, on the reverse strand, counting down.
TTTAAAGTTTAAATTGAATAACGAAGATATAATAGTAAATGGAAATGAAATACTATTAACATAGTCGGTAACAAAATAAATTCTGTTTTTAAGACATTCTTGAAATCTTATTATTAAAAGGAGTACGTACTCTGTATAACTTGAATACATTTAAATGACGATGTCTGAAAGCACATCAAGTTCGTCAAGATTACTTTGCATAACAATAAAGAAGCGGAAAACGGTTGTTACAAAGCTGTAAGAATATAATGAGTTAATGAAAAATATATTTGATGCTGCTTTGGATGGTACAAGGGTTGTTCCAGTCCAGAATCGTTATATTGTTAATGGGGATAGCTGATGCTTTCACCGCTGTGATTGCGTCATAATAGAGAGCTCCATGGAGAAAGAGCATTGGCTTACAAAGGTTTTGTTAGTATCAAATATTTCTCTGATATCAAATAATAAAAGACACTTTATCGAATAAGAAACTGATTCCTGGATTACTACATAAAACGTTGGGCAATTTCCTCTATACTTTGTCCGAGATATTACGACAGAGCTAATCCAGTTTTGTATTTATGTCTCGTATCGGCCTATTGTGTGATGTCTTATTATTATTGAATATATATAATTTTATCTCATGATTAAATAAGGGATATTAAATCAAATAATCTAATAGTGCAACTCCCTGCCGTCGTTTATTACTCTAGATACGTACAACTTCAAATTATTTGAGACTTGATTTGAGAATAGACTTTCTAGGTAGGCATGCTGCGTTTTAGACTACTTGGCGCTTAGCGTCAGGTTAGATTATAGTCAACCGTAAATGTATGTAAATTTCCACAGCTATCATACGTAAGTAACGAACGTCCTATACACATTATATTATATTGTTCGGTTATTACTAATATAATATTAAGCCTTTGATTGGTAGAGATATTCGCATGTTTCATACTCAATTAGAGTAACTATATTATTTATTTAGCGTACACTTTTCTACTTATATAATATATAGAAGACATAAATTAATATCGGACTTAACATTTAACTTGAATGCTACACTAAATCCCAAGCAACATCAATATCATAAAATGTATATAAGGTATAAACAGTATCTTCATATATGTCAGTTTAATCAAGATTTTTCAATATTCTACCGACGGTAGTCACATAAACGTTTATGTTCTTGCTATGAATTAATAGAATGCATAACACAATACAAGAACGTTTTTTATTAATTTAACCTGCAAATAAATCGATATTACTCCCTAAGCTTCTAAACAAATAAGCAACCATATCATTCCATTGTTTATTCGGTACAGGATTGTGTGCTCGATCTTGTATATTAATAATATATTGTAAGCCTATTAGTCAGCCTTGTGTAAAGGACAGTTTATTCCATAGTTCCAATACAAAATATAAATGCTTTGTTTAGAATTTAAGTTATCGTTGTTTATATTGACTTATGAATTTGCCTGTCTTCCTTAAAGACTTTCTGTTTAAATTTTACCTGATATCATAAATCATCTTTAAGACTGCCACTTAAAACTTAATATAAAACAGACTTGATTTTATACAGAAAAGCGAGGTTATCGTAACCGCGATAAAATGAAAATTTAAAATCCACAGATGCCGGATATTGCTATCACTACAGACTTATAGTTAAGATCCGGCTATACAAAAAAATTAATTTCGAACATAAAATTTCAATATAAACGAAATACGAGGAACGATTACATAAAAGATAATTTCAAAATAGAATAATTTATTCATTGGATGCTGTCATCGCAGTTTGCTCACCTTGGCTCTCGTTGAAGAACCCCAACACCATGATGACGATGACGAGCAGACCAATCTTGAGCCGGTAGCTGAGCACTCCCACTCCTCGCATCTCTGCACACCACATCACCAGCTGGGACATGCTAGCCTTGTCGAAACCATTCCTTGAACTTTATGTGCCGCGTGGTGAGAGTAGATCGATGCATTGTCTGTAAAACAATGAAACTCTTGTTAATACTCGTTATTGAATTGTGCCATTCATGAATGAATGTCATTTATTATTCGGAGTCTTGGGCGGACGCTGGTGGGACGGTTGGAACCAAGTTAAGAAACTATAACTAGTTGAACATTAACTACGGCATCGAAAAATATTAACCATACCCCAGGCTATTGTCAACACAAAGGCCCTGAAAGGCATCGCGATGAAATATTCCGATGGACTTCTGTGTTACAGATACTAAAGTATTCTAACATTGCTTTTAACAACTAAATAGTAACTGGTTCCCAACAAAATTCGACTCCTATTTATTTATATATAAGTACAAGTAGCTATTTGTTTCATAGGCAATCTACTGTCTCCTACAAATAAAACCCAAAATATGATACCTTTAGCGATCGGCAAGTTCAAGTCGCTTTTTAAATATAATATTAAATCTGGTTTTTCCACCGACAGTTGAAGCACTTTTTGGTAATTTAGACATCCTGATCTAACGGGAAAAATTGCTTAAAATTTCAAAGAATAATATGGATAACAGTAACCTTGTGATCTTATATTATTAAAAAAATGAGAAATCCCAACAATTTATCCCCAATTAGGGTATTAAAGATTGATTCAAGAGCTTTTAAGACAAGTGAAGTGAAGCCACTCTAAATAATGAAATGTCATAGAAGTAGATGTTTTTATGTTAAATAATTTGAAATACGTATTTTTTAAATTACATCTTAGTAAAAGTCATGCATGGACATCTGACTTTAAATTGGGCAGAATATGTACTTTGGTACTAGGTCAGCTTACAGATGTTCATGTATAATTATTTGTAGCATACAACAAAATCTTCTGCTCATTACACATATGTTAGTTCTGGGTGGACGTGGAACCCATCATGTCACTGAACATTGGACCAACATGTCAGTCAAATATAGTATTCTAATAGGTTGTTATAATTATGCCTTTCTTAGATTTAAAGGTATACTGGTACATTGTATATGTTTGGTATATATTGTTTCCCATCCCTGCTTTCAATTTCAACTCATAGTCAGATTTAATTTATTCTTCCCTTCTCACCAGATCTCCGATGAAATTTCAATCGGTAGACGGAAATTTGCTTCAGAATACATCCATTCGTTTCTTCTCATTTCATTTTGGAACCGCTTGTTCCATTTAGATTTCCAGAGCATTCTCCATATTTACATTTGTTTCCGCTTTCTTGATATGTACGCTTGTAAAAGGGATATGCATTCTCAAAGGAATATTTTATTAAAGAGATGCCTTTTAATTTCATTTCTCTGAATTCTTTCCTTTGAAGTTTATTCTTATAAAGTAGGCATATCGATTTATGTAATATCTCTTATTTCTACCGCTGAAGAATAATTACTGAAAAACATTTGAGCTATATCACAAAATTATTATTATTCAAAGCCTTATCGTATATACGTTTTTATAACACAAATTTTAATTGGATTGTTTGAATGTAAATTTGAATAATATAAAGAACAAGGGTATAATTTAGCAAAAGTATCTAAGTAGTATACAGTTAACACAAAACGGTACCAGCGATACACCTACTTCTATAACTATATGTAAGTTATTAAAACAATATGTCTTTCAGTCAGAAGATTATGACCGCTGTTTTCACTTGTATGTTATAGGCGTCCATCTCAGTCCTTTATAGAGGTAATAATACCGTCGTGATCAACTTCGAAAAGGATAGATATGATCTAACAATCTATTTAATAAAGAAACATATTACTGAACAGAATAGTTTTAATTCAAAGACCCTATTAGCGTAGTCGGCAGGCAGCATGTGGCTGTGGCGTACTGAATTTACTTTTATTATCACAAAAATTCCGTTCAGGAATTAACTTTAATCGTATCAAATTATCCTTACGTAACTAGTATCTCTATACACACGGCAACAATAATAAGAAAGACAAGTAATTTATCAATAAAACGATATCGAGAAGTAAGGTAGAAATGTATGTTTATACATTTCGTTACAAAAGCTTCGATTGAACACCTTCCAGGCGCCATGCATCAAACCATGTTTTTTGTTCGCCCGACCAACCGTGTCCGCAACAAAGGAGAAATTTTCCCTCGGAAGACATTAAAACTTGCACGTTAGCAACTCTTGGGTGATTCTAAAAGACGTTTTAATGGCCACAGGCAAGTTCGCTAACTTTCTTTGTAAGCGGTAAGCCCGCTAATTGAGAAGTTTTTGTGGATAAGCAGAGAAGTGTAAAAATGTTGATTCGGAATTCAAACCTGCATCGTAAAGGGAATGAGATGTTTCAGTTCATTTCGTTTGCGTAGGACTGAGGGTTTTAGAGACGATAATTAAGTCGGTGAGCGTAGATAAAAGCGGTTTACATCAATTAATTATCATAATGGAAGATGATTGTTGAAAGTGTTTTAGCAAATAACATTGTATAGTTCTTATGATCTGTATTACAAATAGGTCTTAGCAATACGTCGTTCGAATATTCTAGATTACATATACAAAGTATTCAGGTAACGAGTTCGTTTTTTGGGAAAACTTCGTTGAGATCAAGATTGCCGAAGTTTTAATAAAGATCGATCCGAGCATTGAATTCGGAGGTCATTGCGTAACTTTTAGGAAACTTAACGCATTTGATAACGTACTTAAAGTCTTAAAAGACGGCTCGAACATAATAGCTCTTCCGGTACATAAAACCTCAGACCAGCTTTGTACGTGATGCAGAACTTTGTAACTTCTGGTGCTGAGTGTATTCTAAAAAGGAAACATGAATGTTTCAGACAAGATATATAACTTGAAGTAAGAGATAGGTGAAGAAATTAATTCCTGGAATTGCGAATTCTGATTATAGCGATCATCGTAATAAAAAGCCAATAAATTTCCAAAATGATAACCGCGATGGTTATGAAAATCAAGCTAAGGACTGTGATTACATCTTCAACTGGAGTCGTCTTATTTGTTTATTTATTTTACTTAGTCTTTATGTTAGCCTGACGCTAGTTTACAAATGGCGGAAATAATGCCTATATGTAATGACATTCTCTACCAGTCAACTCCGACTGATGGTAAAAATATGCGGTAGGCACAACAAGTCTGTGGAAGCATGTACACTATTTAAAAATCGTAGCTCTGAAACTAAACGGTACAAACTCGTGCTTACGCTAACGGGCTGTGAAAGAAATACTTTCGAAAACTTCGAACAAGTAGAATAAAAAGTTCTCTCTTTGTTTTTATGAGTACAATCATTTCAGAAGAAATGGTGCGATTAAAACTTTGCTCCGAACGTTGGTATATCAACTTGTTTTTATTTCCCTACCCACAATCTGACTCGTGTTATTTCCAGTTTATGCTTGTTTAATTCCCGGATGATTTGTCCAATTGAATTCGTATTTGTATTAAACCTTATTCCAATGCATGGATAATTTACATTATATTAATTGATAGGGCAGTCAGAAGTCTCCAAAACAGGAGCGCATGTATGAAGAGGAAAGTATGAGAAGAACGGCACGTTTTTAAGTACAAAAAAGGTGCTACGTGCTCTCTGCTTACTTCGTACGGAACCCCAACGTGAAGATGTAATCATAATCACGATAATTCTTAATGTAGGTAATAATAACAAAATAGAAATGTAATTAATTTTTAGCACGCTTAGCAAGTATACGCAAAGAATGTTCGTTTTATATGTATAAAGCATATGAATAATTCCAAGGTTGTGAAAAAGTAAAATGTCTGAGGATATCAGATTACAGTTAGTTCTCAGTTACATGTTCCCGTCTGGGACGTGTTATGGCTGTAGTCGATTTCTGAACAGCGTGGTACGCGATATTTTCTATTATTTGCACACTTTGCGTTACACCGATACACATCCCATTATCGAGGAAAATTGAAAAATGGTACAATGTTTACACGGTATTATTTTTCCTTTCTTAATTGTACCATTTTTTTTATTTATGTGAAAGTTTATATTACAGGGAAAATACTATATTTCTACGTATTGGAATATGTGTAGTATTAGAGTAATTATTTTGGTGCTGATTTGTCATTTTTAAGCTAATATATCAATTTCAAATGAATGTATTAGCAATAAATAGATCGCTAAATAGCTTCTAAAAATATCAGTACCTATTCACTTCTTCATGGTTTGTATGTTATGTAATAAACTCTAAATAAACAATAGAATTATACAAGTACCTAATACTTTCTCCCGTCTTTACTCAGTACCTCGTGAAGGTAGGATAGTTCCAACACTCATGCATCACAATCCATCTATTTCAACACCCATTTTGGTTGAGTTCGACTCTTTGGTTCTTCGTCTACTTTAAGTAGTGTGAGAATTGTTTAAACTAAAGTTTATGTATATTTATATTTAAGAGATATATAAACAGATGTTATGTTAATTTTTACAGTTCATTATCATCAATTTTAATGTTGATTTTGGATTGTTTGATTACACATTTTATAGTTTTAAGTAATATTGTTTACATTCTGCATAGTTAAACTTGTGTTTATAACTGTATTTGTATTACTTAATTTCTTCATTATCAATGATGCATTTTTTCTGTTTCTCAACAAATATATTCGTTACGAAATTGTGTTTCAAATTAACTGTACCCATGGTATATTAATAATTGAATAAATAAGTGAAAATATACAGGAAGCGTTTCGTACTTTGTGTGAACACAATTTCTTAATTAGCGTACGTCAATAACAAGCTCCATACATCTCCATCAATCCACGTTAGTTCTCGCCCAGTGTTATTTACGTTCATTTAGTTCACGGTTACATTGAAATAGTACAGTATTCACCTGAATTTTAAATACATCCGCTTTCATTTAACATCAAAGTTAAATTAGAGGATTTCAGAGTGAAATCGATAGAGATTACGTTGAAATTCTCATAATTAACGCAACACGTTTTCGAGCAGCTTTTAAATATTATTAATAGTTTGGTGATTAAGAATTCTGCCTCCCATTTGAGAGCTTGTTATTCGAATCCTTGACATTTGACTTTAAATAATAAAACCGTTATATTAGTACAGGAAAACATCTCTAAAAACCTGTGTAACTTAAAATTAAATTTCACATCATGTTTTCTTCTTTTCATCATGTCTTCGAACTAACATTTGTTCAGCGTGGTAGACTATGACCTTCTTACTCCTAAAACAGATCAGTGTGACGTTCTCCAAATACTAATATTAATATAAAGGCTGTATTCCACATTGACGGAAATCCCTAATTAGGAATACAGGACACAATATAATGTTCCCTATTTCAAAATTTCAGTCATTGATTATTCTTAAATTAATTTCAATGTACGAGTACGTGTTATTAGTATAACTCTATCCATGGTTGTTATCCATGGGATCCAGCCATATGGCTTGTTTTAATTGGTCCTAATATATGACTCATAAGAAATTCTGAAAGTAAAGGTCACGTATTGAAAACACGTTCTGTATGAATACCATTGATAATTATAATTTGATAGTCTTAGTCTAATATTCCTAATTACTGAGTTATAATTAAAAGCATTTAACACAAGAAACATTAATGTAATATTTCCGTAACTAATTGGAGGATAGAATAGCTGAATCGTTTTGTTATCATATGGATTTAGAGATAGCTTGAATTGTAGTATACGAACTATTTAAGACGCTAATAAAACTTACCCGGAAATAGTACAAGGGAGCATTAAAAGACTCTTTGGAAATTATTTATTTACTACCAGGTTATATATAAGTTATATAACATAATAAAATCTATTAATCTCTAATAAAAAAGAAATCATTGCCCGATCATTGTAAAGTGCCAATTTTAGTAAAAGTTAGTAATTATAATATGCTATAGTTAGCTACTAGAGAAATTGTCCAATGTTTGAACTGTGGTACACAATATGTAAACATATTGAACAGGTTGTTGATAGTATCAAATTTAAATGGAACACGAAGCAAAATTAATGATTTCCTTTCACTCAATTATTCGTAACATCACGCCTGTCATTCCCGATGGGCTAGGCAGAGAAGTGCACTATACTCTCACGTTATTTTAAGTTCCATGGAATGCTTGGTGAGCCTAGCTATACTCCGGGCACAGATCTATACTCCGAGCCACTACTAGAAATTATAAATTGGAAAATTCCAATAGTACCCGACCCGGGATTTGAACCCAGGCCCTCCCGATCGGCAGTCATCAGTCGGCTGACAATAAGACCAAAGGTCGTCATCCTACCAGGTGGTCTGACGATATGAAGAAGGCAGCAGGATGCTGCTGGATTCGAAAGGCCCAGGGCCGGAAGAAGTGGCGCCAATTCGGGGAGACCAATGTCCTGCACTGAACTGAACGTCCAAAGGCTGATGATGATGAATGTCGATAGATGTTTTATAAAACTGTTCTAAGGGATATACTCTGTATATCAGCTCCTTAAAACATATGCAAACGTTTCTAGCCCGGTTCCAATAGCACATCGCAGGCATACACATAAATCGTATGCATTATTCATAGCTCTATCGTATCTTCTAAATATTATGCGTGGACACATTCAAAATACTCGTTTATAGATAGAATGTGGTGTTTCAGAAACTGTTATTTCGGGCTATTACTCGGTCAGCCGTTCAGATAATGTCACTATTGTTAAACGTAATTACACGTCTATAATCTCCAAGGGGTAGGCAGCGCAATGTAGCACACTCCACGTTTCACAAGTTACGTTTAAGTCCCACCATGGAAGACATAGTGAGTCTATCGTCGAACACCGGACTCAGAACCAAATTGCGACCCAATACTGGAAATTTCTACTAGAAAATCTTATCATTCTCTACACGGGATTCGAACCCAGGTCCTTTTGATTAACAGCCATTTATTATACTTTATATTATGTAATATTTGTTATTATGTATTAATACGTAGATAAACGGTTTTATCGGTTTTAATAATATAATGAAAACGCAGAAAATAGAAGTAAACACAGATTACGCATATTTTTATATATGTACAAGTATCGAAAAAATATCTGCGATCGAAATACAAAACGAAGAAAAAGGTCGTAGCGTGTTTGCAAGCGATTTATCGCTAAAGCGATAAAGGCTACGAAGGCTCTGATGCATGCATATATATTGTATAAATCATTCATAGGTCCATCGAATCTTGTAAATGTAATGCGATGCCACATCCAAAAGGTTATCCGAGGGTCCTTTATGCGCTGTCCATCACTCGCCGGGAAATATATTTTCTCTCTTTTGTGTGATACATCATGAATAAATTCTACGGACTGAGCCACAGCCCTTCATGATAACGCTTCCCGTATAGCGAAGTGTGGGGTCGCTGCACACTGGGGCTTTGTAACCAATTATATATCTGCTATTTAACAATGCTTGGTCGTGGGTAGCATAATTCGCTCAAGTACAGATTCTAACTCTCTAAGATAAGTATTTTCTATGGGAACATTCACTAGTATTTAATACGACTAACTTATTAAATGACATTATAAGTCGACAAATATAAATTATTTGTTTCGATAGCAAAAAAGCAATATCATATTTTGCATATTTCATACGACGCCTCATAAGATGTGCCTTTTCGTAAATTGGAGCAGCACAGTGCGTGCGGTCCCTATCGTTTCCCATAACCCAATATATCGGAGACGTAAGCGCGGTACTAAAGTATGTATTGTGTTTGTGAAAGAAATGAATACCGTGAGCTTGGTGCCGCGTTGATTGACTATTGTTTGTTCTGTGAACGTGCAAATCCCGCCTTTATATTGTTCCTCAGTATTGAGAAACCCAGGCCTACATTATTACAGTAATTATTTTGATCTTGTCTCTCACACTTTCTTTGTAGGTACGGGCAAAGTTTAATCATTACGGCAAATAAATTTAGTGTTTATCAGTGTCATCTTTGGTAATTTTTTTATAATTAGCGAATGAGTTATTCGCTAATGATGTTAATAATGATAATAATAATAAATGACGTAAACATTTCGCGTCACAAAGTTACGTAATATTATGTAGATCAATTTCGCACTCGTGTAACGTACATCTTTGGATCTTAGATATAGGGTGTTCATTTTTAAATAGACGTTGAAAAATTACTAAGCATCGAATGATTGATGGGGTGTTCCACGTTTAAAAAACGATTCGGATGCTTAATTTTTCTGTCGTTAGACGTCCGTTCGGCTGACGTGATGGATCGTGGCAAGAAAATGGAGTTCAGTGTTACTAAAAACTTGCATGCCTACGCGGCCCCAGCGTGTACACAAACTAGCCTTTCTGTTTTATTTATAGCCGTCCATTTTTTAAATAAAGATAGTATCACCAACAATATTGCTGATAAATATTTTTTGCAATTTTGGGACAAATCGCTAATCTATAGAAGTTTTCATAGATAATACATACATTTCATGTGTATGAGGGTACGCAGAGGGTAATGATTAGTGGCGGCTATGACCCTTACGAAATATATTCCTCATTTTCTACTTTCTTTGCACTCATGAAACATGCACGTCCGTTAAAAATATTTATTTATCTAGACTTCCTTTACCATATTATGCGCTTAAACATTCGAATAAATGACCTAGTGATTCAAAGGAGACACTCGACTGACGTATCTAGTCGCCGTTTGTTCCAGCGAATCAGTCACGAACGACAAAGCGCAGAAAATATAAGCGGAATAAAGGCTGGAACATCTATTCTAAATCTGAAATTTATACCATACGACTTTTCATACATCCATCGTCAGGAGACACAATATGTCTAACAGCAGACCGGTAAAAGTGTGGATAACGGTGTTTACAAGTAATTAAAATTCCATTTTTAATTGTGAATTAAATTGTTTCGAATTATTAATACTTGTAACATCAGGTACCAAATAAAGAGAATATTCTCAAACTAAACATGAAAATATCTATAGGTATATCTTTTTGTTTCATATTCTTAATCATATCCATTTTTTTTTTCTTAATTATCTATTTTTTGAAACGCAGGATGGACATATTTATGGGCATTCTCTATTTGTGAAGCCTCGCTGAGGTGATGAAAGTACCAAACACTAAGGATATGAATATTAAATAAATCAAGTCATATAATATTAAACATAATACGTAAATATGTCCGTATACAATGCACTGAGAAATAGAATAAAATGTTTAGAAACGAAATCCCACGACACGACATATCGTATTCGTATGAAGCGAATGTTCACTTTAAAACGGCTTATTCAAAGTCTTACATAAATTTTGTTAACGTGCCTATTCACTTTACTCTCGATTTACCAAGAGAAGTTTAAAACTTTATGTGCTCTTTCGTTATTACAACAATAACCTGATTCTGTCGAAATCGTTCCTCGAGTGATATAGGATGTTTAGAACTGGGTTTTAAAAATAGTAAGAAGTACGATTTGAAATAAAAACGAGATTATTACTATTCATCCAGTCCGTATATATAATGTTTAATGCCTTATTGGTTATATCAGTAATTTCTATCTAAAAAATACATTGCACGTCGACCCTTTTCTCATTTCATTCCTGGAACATGGATCTCATTGCAGAATGTGAGAGTTATGGTCATACATACCACGCTGGCCAATAGCGGGTTGGTAGACTTTACAGTCCTTTGAATTTCTTTTTGTAAGCTTTGTAAAGCTGTGCAGGCTTACTCACTATGTTTTACTGCACAGTCATAGCAAGTGATATTTACTCTTATCTTAAAACTCACATGTTTGTAAAGAGGTGCACCCGGTACATTTGAACTTAGAACCCCAGCAATGAAATCGTTGAATTCTAAACTACTAGGCTATCACTACATATAGCGTGCTATTGTCCAATGTAAGAAACAAGAACAGTGGCTGTTTAATTTGCAACAAACTGTAGAAAAATAAAGGGGTTGATGATCATGATGATGATAATGATAATGATAATTGTAATGATAATGAAAATGACAATGATGGAGACAATGATGACTATAATGATGAATAGTGATGAATATAATGATGATGATAATGGTGATAAAAAAAAAATTACCAGCTAGTGGACAATGTTGTATTTAACAGAGCTTTAAAAACTATTCAATTACAGTCACTACCATTTTGAATTAACTAAAATGTAATCACACACATATATATATACGGTTTAATTTTAATGGGATACAAGTTGCGTTGTTTCGACGGAGCTTAAAATGTTGCATCAGATTTAATGGAGATTTAATTCGCAATGTATGAATAGTTTTACACTACATTTTCGTTATACTCGTATCAGTCTAAAAGTGTTATGCTTTAAATATTTAATATAACATCTAATTGCGTTGATGGAATATCACTGGCTTCTTACAAAACAATATAAATAGTGTATTAGTTATCAAAAATTGGTTATTATATTAGTTCTTAGTTTTTGAAAGTGGCTGGCAGTATTTGGATGCGAAGAGCAGAAAATCGAGCTCAGTGGCGTGCCATTGGAGAGGCCTATGTCCAGCAGTGGACGGGAATAGGCTGATGATGATGATGATATCTATTTGATAGTTAAATGAAATAATTACTACTAATAATAATATTTATACCTACACGACTAAACACGAAGGAGATTAAAAATGAGGGGAGTAGACTAATGATTTAAAAAAGAGAGTACCTATGTAATCTCAACTTTATTGTTATTCTGGATTACTTCATCATAATAATTATGAAACCAATAATTCACTATTAAAACAGTTATTAAAGAAATCAATTGCAATAAAATTCATAAAACAGTATTAATACATTTTGAGCAATTATTGAAAAAATAAAATGTCGATTCCACGCGGCTCGTGAGCAGACGGAAACATAAAAACTATTAAAATTGAGAAACATTTTTAAAATTATGAATCGACTCGACTAAAATCGAGTGGCGAGCGAGGAGCCGACAATGGGCCCTATGCCAACCTCGCGTCCTTGCACGCTTGTCCCCCCGACGGCCGCTCGATCTCGCGGGAGCTAGAGGGTCAGGACGATGCTTAGCATCGATGATCGCCGAGTGACAACCACAGACCAAAACACCGTCGACGACGGGTTGAGAGCGCCGGGGGGTGGTTGGCACCTTAAGACTGCCCGGATAAGGAGGGAATCCTCAAGGCCTCTAATCTCCTACCCAAGCGTCGAAGTACCCGCCACGGTGTATGAACGACTGTCGATCGATGTCACGTCCCATACCAAGTGACGACCCATGCCCCACGGTATTAAAGTCATCCCGTCGGGTCTCTCGCCATCGTTTCTCAAAAGACCAGTAGGTTTCAGTTACTAGTAACTGGCACAAAAACGGTAGCAAGAGCCCGAAGTCTATGTTTATATATACCGTTTTTCAGTCATCAGGTTACTATGACACAGGCTTAGACTACTTTGTGCTAAGATTTTTGTGAAGATATATTACATATTTATCACCTGCCTACGTTGTAACTGAAAAATTTCTCGAGAGCCAAGGCAATGTTGGGAACCCCAGTGAGATCCAAATCCGACCGGTTGTTATGGACGTCAATCTCAATACGATTCAAACGAAATTCCATTAGATAGTACGACGAATGGCTTTCAAAGTTACCCTCGGTATTAAGGAAGGCTCAGTGCTAAGTTGAACAACAACTTACGTAGTTCTGCTCTCACGTGTCACGTGTCATGAGTTAGCGATAAGTGCTCATTGTTGGAACAGAGCAATATTTGCACGTTGAATTTTTGACA